>JAVLVB010000658.1:126511-170784 GCA_032876305.1 Orestias chungarensis
ATATATATATATATATATATATATATATATATATATATATATATATATATATATATATATATATATATATATATATATATATATATATATATATATATATATATATATATATATATATATATATATATATATATATATATATATATATATATATATATATATATATATATATATATATATATGTATATATATATATATAAATATACATATATACATTCGCAGTAACAAAGGAGAGCATCCCTGGCCAGCATCTACTACAGATCTTTAAAGAAACGTTGATAAAATGACAACATTTAACATGTCACTTCGTTACTATACCTGATTTTCACGTTTAATCGAATTAACCTCAAAACTGTGAGCAGGTGCGTTCGTTAAACCACGCCCGCGTGCACCGACATTTCAGCAACTACAGATGACGAGCTGTCGGACGGGCGCGCTCGCGTCACCTTTTCCTCGAGACGCAACATGGAGCGCGCCTAATGTTGGACAACAAAAACTTGCACAGGGTTAGAAAAACCGTAAAGCCGCTTACGTAAAGTCGACACTTTTTTGTACTTTTATCGTTGTGTACAATTTTTTATACGCGTTGTGTAAACAATTATTCATATTGTGTTTTTATCACTTAGAAAATGTAGGTAAATATCCATGGAAACGCCCATTTGGGGGAAAAAACCGACCTCCGTGTAAGTTCACACAGCTGAGTAGGAAAGTAACGGCTAGAATGTAGCTAGGTAAGCTAATGTTAAGCTTTAATCAGCGTTGGAGACTTTTATCACACAGCAGTTCAGATGGCTGTTCGCTGGCTGTGCAGGTAAGAGGAGAAATGGGAGATATTCGGATTTCTTCAGGTTTAAAAGCCCGTTTTTGTTCCAGCAGGTGTGGTGAGTCAGGTGATCACCATCCCTGACGCGTATTAGCCTAAACACACAGCATGCTAGCCGCTCCTTCTGTTCAGCGCTTCTCGTCTGTAGAATATTCTCTTTAAAAAGTGTGTGTGTTTTTGTTTTATGTGTGTATATACATCTAAACTAAGCAGCCTTCAGTATCAGTAAACGAAGACCATTGTTTCTGTCGTGGGAGGGGCGACACCGTTCCCACCGCAGTCAGTGAGAGAAGAAGAAGAAGAAGAAGAAGAGTCGGCGGCGCTGACCCAACGTGAGCTCCTGCGTCCGTGTCCGCCACGCTCGGAAGCCCTTTTTTCTTGGACCGGCCGTTGTGGCCCATGGAAACGGAGCTCCGCGGAAATGTGCGCGCATGTCTTCGGTGTGTTGAAGAGGTGAGAGCTTCGGTGACGGAGGCCGGCGCGTCGGTGCGTGAGCGGGGCTGCATGCGGCTGTCAGCGCGGCCACCGGGGATGCTTCCAGTTGTTTCTGGCTCCTGGTCCCTTAGCAACCAGCCGGTCGTCGTGGTTGTTCCGTGGTGACATAACGCGCTACAGCAGGACCTGCAGACGGGATGGCGTCCACTGGTGAATGGCTGTGGCTCTGTGAGCCTCCACGCTGGCTGACTGTTAGCTCCCACCAAGCCCATTTCTGCCTCACTGCTTGGCATCATCGCGTTAGTTGTTCGTCCCATCGAGGGGGAAGCAGGAGAGGAGAGATGTTTTGCATGCTGGATTGGTTTTATCCTATTAAATATTGGGATTTGGAAGCTTTGGTCTGGCTTGTGATCCTCCACTTTTCTGGAAAAACCCATCCCCTCGCCCTCTTACATAACAGGACGTTGATCCCTAATATTAATTATTCGAACAGGCATCATGCTGTGGATGAAAGTCAAATCATATCATGGATAATGCTTGTTTTCTTTAGCATATGGACCGATGATGGTGAGATAAGGTCAGGTGTGAGACCTTATCTCTATCCACCTGCAGCATATTCTTCCAAAAACCTTTATGATCCTAAGATCTATTTTGGCCTCCAGTCTAGCAAAATAATGTTTAGTGGCCGATGTTACGTAACCCATTTTTATAGAACCATTCATTTATTTCAGTTTGGGGTTTAGAAAATAGATTTTTTTGGTGATGGATACTTGTGTTTTCTTCCCCAAGCTGTGACTTGGATATAATTAGTCCATTAAATAAACCCTAAAATGTACATTTCTAATCATATTTATGTCTACAAGTGCTAGTTGGCTCTTTGTATTTTTTTGCCGTGTTCTTAAGAGCCATTGTGGAAGATCCGAAGAGTCAATTTTGACTCTGGAGATGCAAGTAGCTGACCCTTGCCCTCTTTTGCATCCGTGTCATGTTTAAATATGTGTCCAACACATGGAAAATATTTAAATGTAAAAACTAGGAATATAATTGGCAACCTTTTATTGTTGCTAATAATCGTCTTGTAATCTAATGGAGCATAATGATAATTAAGTCATAAGTTTCTCCAACCCAAAAATCAAACTTTATTTAAAAAAAATGTAAATATGCTTAGAATCTGGGCCCTGAAATTAATCCATAATAATGAGTTTACTCAGTTCTGCTGGATTTTGTCAGAAGCTTGAATGAATACTAGATTTGATCTTGTTGGCAAACTTTTAACCAAGTCAAGTTTGACACAATCTTGTTTGCTAAATCAATTTTTAAAAGGTCGGTAGTTGTAAATATGTTTATTAGACATCTATTAGCGCTCCATGACCTGTTTATGTATAAAGCTTTCGCTGTAAAAATGAAAAAATCCAATAAATTAGCACTAAAACTGTCTAATTATTTGGCACCGCTCTAATTTGAATGTTGAGTTGAGGATATGTGGCTCTTGGCGGTCTAATTCGGCTTGTACATCTATTAAAGATATCAAGAGACAATTGTGTCTCCACTCAGGGTAAGTTCTGGTTAATATGCTTTTATGGTTCTTGTTTTCCAGTCTCTTTGGGAAACCTTTTGATGGTGGAAAAAGGATGGACCATGGTGGTGCACAGGATGCACAGCAGCATCCAGCGCAGCAGCAGCAGCCCTACCACCCGCAACATCCTGCGATGATGAGACTGTACGAGGTCCAGAAAGAGGTCTCGACTCTGGGGCCCCAGGTCTGCACCTTCAGCGGCGGGCAGAACGACCGAGAATACAAGCGAATGGAACGCGAGCTGACCCAGCTGCTGCTGCAGGTGGACCAGGTGGACACGGAGGGCAAGCTGGAGCTGCAGGGAGCTCGCAAGAGAGCCGCGCAGGAGGTGGAGGGCCTGCTGCGGTATCTGGAGGAGAACGCCTCCCACCCTTCCCGCCTGGCCATCGAAGAGCTGAGCAACGCCGCGCGGCAGCTGGTGGACGACCGGGTGGTGGCGCCGCAACAAGCCGGCGGGGTGGCGGAGATCAACGACGAGCTGGTGGACGCCCTGCAGGAGCTGATCCTGAAGCTGACCCAGATCAAGACCGAAGGCAGGGTGCCGCTCCGCAAGGCGCGCTACCGAGCGCTCACACGACTGTGCGCCGTGCAGGACGTGCTAGAAAGTCGCACGCCGCAGCAAACCCTGTCTTTACCCCTGTCGGGGGAAACCCATGAAGCCGTAAACCGCATCAACCAGGTGATGGTTAGGGTGAGCATGGCTCGCAGCCAGCTGCTGGCCTTGCTGATGGGCTTGAGTGGGAGGGACAGCTGCGCGCACCTGTCCCGCATCTTAACCGAGCTGCAGGTGGAGCTGGACGCCCTGGACGTCTCCGGCAACGCAGCCATCCGGAATTACAGGAAGCAGGTTGTGGAGGAAATAAACGGGCTGCTGAAACACCTGGACCTGGAGGGAGAGGGGGACGACACCCGCAGGTATCTCAGTCTACTACAGTAAAATAATTAATACTAGTAACTATTACTGTCTAAATTCATAGCAACATTTGTTCTCATTTCCTTTCATTTTTAATTGCCATTGAAGGATTTTCTAATATCATGCAGCCATAAGGGGTTAACATTTTGTAGTGGCCACTTTTGACGCATTTTGCTTTACAGGTGACTATCTGCTGCCGTACGCCTCTGTCCATCCGACTAAACATCACATTAACATGAAAAGTGCAAGTTCTTAACACCTAATATATAAACGAACAGTTGTTGCATCTACAGAGTCGCTTGCATTGTGAATATTTCGCACCCTGGATATGTGACGACGTATATGTGATCGATTGTGCAGCCCTAACAGAGTATCCAGAACCTTTACGCGTGTAAGATTAGTGATAGTTTGTTGTTACACTACTCCAGTAGATATGGCGCAGTAAACTAAAAGTTAGTTCCTGGTTAGTATCAGCATCAGGACCACACTTGTACCCGGCAGTCGCTGCATAAGACGTCAGGAGAACAGTCTGCCACACTTTTCAGTTCTTTAATTGTAGGAAAGTTCGGGACCATCGTCGGTTTCTCTTCCACTTTTCATTACCCAGCAGTCTTCACTGATGACACCAGGGATCGACCGGTGTGACGAACCTGTATTTGTCCCTGTAGGTACGATTTGGCCCAGAACAACTCCATCCGCGAGATCGAGGCCGTGCGAGCTCACGTCTCCCATTTGCGGGAAGGCGTCCTGCGACACTGCCTGATGGGGGACCTCAGCTTCAGGCCCAAAGCTGAACTGCAGAGCTTGCTCATTCACCTGGACCAGGTGGACACGGCCAGGAACCCGTGCATCAGAGAGGCGCGGCGTCGCGCCGTGGTGGAGGTCCAGGCCATCATCACCTTCCTCGACCTTCGCGAGGCCTTAGTCTGCCATCAGCCGGGCCCCGGCGAGCACCCGACGCACCGCGCCGTGTGGCTGGTCCTGGGGAGCCTCTCTGACCTACAGGCCCAAGTGCTGGGCTTTGACGGCAAGCGGGTCGACAAGAGCTACATGATGCTGGAGGAACTGCTGACCAAGCAGCTGCTGGTGCTTGACGCCGTGGACCCGCAGGGCGATGAGTCCGCCAAGGTGGCGAGGAAGCAGGCAGTGAAGTTTGCCCAGAACATTCTGAACTACCTGGACATGAAGACGGACGAGTGGGAGTATTGATCCATGCAAACCCTCGTCTGGTGGGACAATCCTGCTGAAACCGACGAAGCCAAAGCTTGAAACTGGTGCGTCGTCATTCCGTCAGCTGTAAATATTGCCTCAAGTACCCACAATCCTCCACAGCAGAGCCTTTTCTTTGTCTCTCGCTGGTAGTCAAGGCAAACCCATCAGAAAATCACAGGACTCCTTTTACAAGACACGTTTAAAACAGTATTTTTGTGTGTGTCTGTTTCACTGTTTGGCATGTGGTAGTAGAAGTCTGCGGCTGAGGCACACCTCCTCCAGACGGCTCTGCGTACTCATAAAGTGTTGAGTGATCGTAAAGCAGTGGCCTCTTTGATTTACTTAACCGTCAGTTGCTAATGGAGACTGCGGATTAAACGCTACCAGTTTAGGATGGATTATTCTATAAGAATACAAAAAAAAGAAAAAACCTGGAGACATTTCTGTGGATTTTACTGCATTTTCTACTTTTTAAATCAAAGAGATTACAGAAATGCACATGGATATAATTATTTCTGTTCAAACGGATGAAATTAGAAAGTGGGAGATTCTAAACCTAAAGACATTCTCTACAAAGGGACCAGAAATTTGTTGCCCATTTCAATCGTTCAATTCTGATTCATCCCAATGCAAATAACTAAAGCATTCAAAGGCGTCACCACACAGACTGTCCCTAAGGTTACGTTCACCCAGCCGGTCTTGAGTTTTGCATTCATTCTAGTAATTAATTCGACCATCGTTTACGACCCCAGAGCGACCAGCAGGCGCAGGAGATGAATTTGTCACAGCAGCTGGACGTTTACAGGAGTAAAAATGCATGGATTTTAAAGTTGCTGAGCAGTAGAAGCCAAACGTATTGTCACAAGATCAGGCCGAGACGAAAGATTCAATCTGTTTGGACTGTCCAACTTTTTGCTTTTGCTCTCACACAACCTAAATGACAGCTCCTGGGATCTTGATGTTTCATTGGACTTCTCTATTTTAAACCCACCTGATACTCAGAATAGCTAAGTTTGGGGCTTAGATCAGTAATAATTTCCACATCTAAGGATTGTTTTACTAACTTGGCCTTCAGCCGTCAGGACTGGTTTAGCTGAAAACGGTCCGTTTAACGTGACTGAGCTCTGGATGACTCTAGTCACGCTTTGCTCTTGATTCAGTCAGCATTGGGCCCAGGATTGCAGTAGCACTGAAGCCCCCCCCCCCCTAAAAAAACAAAATTTGACAAAAGAAGAGATAAAATCTATTTTAAGATGTTTTGAAGGCCACCGATGATTGTTAACCAGATAGCAGGACGTCTGAAGAGATGGAAGACTTCGGCGTTCGCTGCAGCTGCACCCGTCTGTCTTCAGATGTTCGTCCTGACTCCGTTATGATCACACACGGCTAGAAATAGAAAAGATATGAATTGTTTCAGGAGAAGCGAGGTGATATTTTGGTGTTGCTCCACTGCTCTCTGTTGACAATAGAGCCCGACTGAAGCCTATTTATGAGAGACGGACAGAAAGAGGTCGAGGCAATGTTAGAAGACCGGCGTGTCAGAGCCGAAGCTTGTGGGTCCCGGTGGAGGGTCGTCCTCTCTGAAGCACTGATGGAGATGACAGAGCTGCTGCTTCTGTGGGAGTTAAAGTAGCGGAAGAGAGGGAAACAACGTGCAGAAGTCTAAATCTCTGTGCCTTTTACGTTTTTTGGCCTTGTACCCACTTGTTTGTGTGAGACGGTGTTTTAGTGAAGTAAAAATAGAAAGCATCAGTGCACCAGAATAGGGACGGCATGTGTTTTATGTAGAGAGCACCTTGACTATTATCACAAGACGTGTGCACTGGTCAGGGTCTCTATTTTATTTATTGTTTGAATGCCTGTTCATTTTCCTACAAACTTCCCGTCAGACGAACAACATTTTAATCGGGCAACTACATGAGTCACCTTTTTATTTTGAAGCAGTGTCACTTGTAGCCCCAGTAAAGTGCTCTGAAGTTTGATGTTGCCATGGGACAAAAAACTCCAGTCGCATGAATAATTTCCTAAACCATATAGTGTAAAGATGTCTGCCTAAATTTAAAGTTGTTTTGTTTGCAACTCTTTGTTTACAACTAAGTTTCCTATTTGGGTCTCTGAACTTTTGGGAAATTTGTTGGAGCGTTTTGGGGGCTAAACTCACATCCAGTGTGGCGTATGAAAACGTCACTTTAGCTCAGCTTGTTTGTTCAGAGTGTAAATTAGAAGTTTGCCAGATAAACTCTGCGCTTTAGTTCTTGTGGGACGCTGTGTGGCATCGAAAACTGAACAACTCTGGCTTTAATATGTAAACTAGACCATTCACCATAATATACTATCTTTTATTTTAAACAAAGTGAATGAAGTTGGTGTCCTTAAATCAGCCGGGATAAAAGCACAGGACTGAAGTCCAGCCTAAAACGGTATATTTAAAGAGTTTAATCTCCTCTTAAAATGCTACTTTTTGTTGGACATCAGTCCAAAGTTACCTTTAACCCCCATCAATGTGACATTATTGCACTTCCAATTAATCTAAGTATAGAAGTTAAATATCCTAGAATCTGGTTGCTTAAGTCTGCTCACCACTAAACTAACACGTGTTGAAGAACCTTTAGGGCAATTTTAGCATTTGATCTGATTTATAGTCGGCCAATAAAATCTCCTATTAAAGAGAACTCAATTCTCAAAATGATTTAAATTGAAATTAAATAGTGTGCAGACATATTTAAATAGACTAGGATGCGGCTCGGTTTTTATTTTGCACAAGGTGTCCAGTTGAAGTGAGAATGTACTAAAGTTTTTATTTTATTTTTGGTTGCTTTTACATTTAAACTGAACTGTGAACCTTTTCCATTGGTGTGTTCATAATTATTGAACTTGTTTGTTGCATTTTTGTATTTATTCTCCTGTTTAATCTCGTAATTATTTACACTTCCTCTTATTTATTTACTTTTTATTTGGGTCTCCATTTACGCTTTATTGTTCTTTTTATGGCACTCATATCATTTTCCCAGATATTCAGTTTTTGTGCTGCTTTTCCATCTTTGCAGCCTTCCAACTTTTCTTTTGTCTCCATGCAAAGCTTGATTAGATCAGTGAATCTTCCAAACAAAATATTTCCGAGACCAGTTGCTGAACTCAAACATTACATTAAATTGTTAAGCTAATGAAATGGATTGCTTTAAACCAGCTTTAAAAGACTTTATCAGCAAGCAAAATGAATGTCCCAAATTCTGTGTTTTTGGTTTATTGTTTGTTGGTGTGGTTTCTTGCAGGGTGAAAACTACTTTCCCAGAACTTTGTTCCAGTGTCTCGTCGTACCGCCGTTTCTCATTTTTACACCTTTCATCTGCTGCAAGCTGCAGTTTCTGGCACCATTTCCTGTGTGTAGCTCTCTATTACATCCATGTCTCTGCCTGGTTGTCATTGTTGAAGGGAATCTGTGTCTGTTACACCAAACTCAACTAACACAAACTCTTTTGTATCTAATTCTCGAAAAACTCATGTTGGAGGGGGAAAAAAATACAGTAAAACATCTTTTCATTCAAAGCTTTTACCCATAAATAAATTAAAAAAAAAAAAATTCTGGCTCAATTGAGTGAAAACTATCCTCATGTTTACAAAAAACACAAATGGGTTTTATCTTTTACAGTTGAGTGAAACTCTTACACTGGTAGATTATAAGAGTTTATTTAAAGCTCTTCAATCTTGACCTAAACGTTTATTTAATCAGTACTGTGGTGTTCATTTGGGTTGGATATGAGTAATTTTACAACCTGAGAATTATTACCTACATAAAGTGTAAAGGGGACACAGGTCCATCTCAGTAAATAGGATTATTAAACGCGTTATTTACACAAAGGACTTGTTTTTTAAATGTTCCCTCATGTTAGATATGATTAGAGCTAAAAAAAACATGAGGTCTAGTTTAGTTGGATTTTTTATAAATAGACTAACACAAAATAGTACACCAGTTTGAATATGAATATGATTTACAAATCTGAAAAGTGTCCCATGCTGTTGTATTCAGCTCAGCTTTTTCTCTTACTGATGGCGGTAGTTCTGCCTGTGTGGGATGTGATCTCCGTCTAAATGCAGGTGGTTAGTGAAGTCCTTTAAAGCTAGTTAGAGAATATGGGGTGAAATTAACATCATGAAGACCCAACTGTTCTTGAAATTGCCCAACCTCTAAAAATCCTGAGGTTTCTCGTTCACAGATGCTCTCAACAAGGCCGGCCCAAACCATCATGGAGCCCCTAGCAGAATTTAGTTGTGGGGCCCTCTATTTCAGTCAATATAGATGTTGCTCATTCATACACCTACAATAAACTTGTGTTTTTTTGCCTTCTATTGACAGCCTGACATGTCTTTACACATGAATGTTACAGGTTTTTTTATATTTATTTTTTTGTTGAATGTTAAAAAGATGCTGTTGCTGTTTCTCCAAAGCTGAAATAATCAGAAACATAAGTAATGGCAACAAAATATTAATGCCACACTTTACAGATTTGTGAAAAAATAAGAAAGGAGAGTGTTGCTTCATTTTCTTTCAACATCACAATTACTTTTTTGTGGTCTAGCACATCAGATACAAGGAAGTCTCTGCCTATAATCTTATAAACCATGAACGGGTGTGAATACTTTTCGAACACATTGTAGTAATAACTTGTATTATTAAAGAAAACGGAAAGATTTAGCCAGAAGCTACGAACAGCCAGGCTGGATTTATCTGACAATACATGGTTCAATTTAACCCAACTTACCATGTTTTGCTTTTTAAAAGAAAAAAGGTTCAGGAATACAATTTTAAACAGTTGCATAAGGTTTCCTAATGGAGGCTTAAAATCATTCTCAAAGCTAATTATTCTTAAGGAGTCAAAGTTTTTACATTCATCATGTAAACTTAGATTTAGCCTGAACTTTGGTTTAATGCTGGTATCATCACCAAATTCCAGTTTATTTTCTGTTTGCTTATTCTTTCAGTCTGATTTTGTCTTGTCTATTTACTTTTCAAAGAGGAACAATAATAAAAAAAAAAGGAATCTAGTTTATTACTGCCTGGGATTTCGGTCTGCAAACACCATTGTTTCCTTAAGAGGTGGACGGCATCCTGAATTTTGTTTATTGCTCCAAATTTCCGTTAAGTTGCCTTTGACTGCACTGACCATCGCAGTTGTTGAAGGTTTTTCCAAAAACGCGCTTGTACAAAAAGCACAGCGTTACTGGACTAACCGTGTGGTGTGAATGCTCCATGGATGGCTGTGTTCAAAGTTTTGAATTTCCACTACAAAATAAAGACGCTCTTATTCTGGGCCATGTTTGTGTGCCTCTTATTTTCCTTTTCCTTTCATCCCTAAGGTTTTTTATAATGCAAGAACTTTATTATTTTCAGTCAGAAGATGCAGAGAGGATGCTTTGCTTTGTTAGAGAGTGGCTGATTTGTGACAGATGTTGTTTAGCGGTCGCTCTAAATTAATCAACTATCAAACTGGAAAAAGCTCCATGTTGCCACCAGATGGCAAAATCCTCTCAGTAGAGCCTGACTGAGCTTCAGCTGCAAACTCACAAGCTATCTAACGCAGCAGACGGTTGAGATCGCTGCCTCAACTCTAAAACATCATACGGAAGTAACACAGCTTAAAGTCTAGATACCTTCAAGCCACTCAATGTCTTAAATCTACATCCATCCTAATATAGGTTACAATTGTAGCCTCATTTTTACAGTATTTTGCAATGAGAAACAAAGCAGGGATGCAAACAGATTGCAAGAGAGGTTTTAACACAAACTTGGATGTTATTAATTAAGTTCAAGATGTTGGATAAAACTTAAAGCAATAAAATGAAACCAAGACTGCGTGAGGTAAAACTTTTTTTATTGTTAATGATTGGTAAGTAGGTCCGGTATGGGGTTAGTTTTGTGCCAGAAACATTCACCAACCGCTTTCCATGACAATTCTGTAAAGCTTAGATCAGGCAGACTTTCATAAATAAATAAAAACACCTGCATGAAGAAATCTACAGAAAGAAATATGCAACAATGGACTTAAACTTAAAAAATCACAAAACAACTTTCTTCTTTGTTTCAAAGTTCCAATAACAATTTAAACACTTTTCACACAATGGAGACACAATTTCAAACCTAAATCAGAGGTCTCCAACCCTGGTCCTCCAGAGCTGCAGTCCTGCAAGTTTTAGATTGCAGCCCTGCTTCAGTAGATCTGGAGGAGTGGAGTTGGAGACTCCTGCTCGAAAGACTACAGTTGGGGTAGAAAAAGGAAAGCTGCACCCTCTGTATGAAGGTCTTTCCGTTTTGTTTCTGTCCTGTTTGCTGCCTGCTAATCCACAGAACATTTGGGAAGGTTCTTCAGCCAGTAGGAGACTGCGTCTTTTATTACTAACAAAGGAGTTAAAGGGTAGTTTTTTCTCTCCACTGTCACCACATGCATGCTGAGTTTGAGACCAGCAAGCAATCGCAACCATCTCCGCATGCTGACCCAGGAGGTCTGAATACTGTGAGTCAGCGACTTAGTTAAAAACTTAACTGCATCATTTGATAACTAAAGAAGTCCAAAAAAATGGTTCTTCCATCTTTAAAGGAAATGAAAAATCTAGAAGAATCTTCCGTCTTCATTTAATGGAGCTGTTTTATTTAGTTATTAACTGTATCTTCTATTCAGAGCTCAAACTCAAAAGCTACACTAGATATTTGTCCGTTTTTCACACTGGAGTAGTATCTATATACAGTACCTTGCGAAAGTATTCGGCCCCCTTGAACTTTCAACCTTTTGCTACATTTCAGGCTTCAAACATAACGATATCAAATTTAAATATTTATGAGAAATCAGTAACAAGAGTGACACAATCGTGAAGTGGAATGAAATTTATTGGATGTGTCAAACTTTTTTAACAAATAAAAAACTGAAAAGTAACGTGCAATATTATTCGGCCCCTTTAGTTTCAGTGCAACAAACTCGATCCAGAAGTTCAGTGACGGATCTCTGAATGATCCAATGCTGTCCAAAATGACTGATGATGATAAATAGAATCCACCTGTGTGTAATCAAGTCTCTGTATAATGGACCTGCTCTTTGATTGTCTGAGGGTTCTGTTCAAAGCACAGAGAGCATCATGAAGACCAGGGAACACACCAGGCAGGTCCGAGATGCTGTTGTGGAGAAGTTTAAAGCCGGATTTGGATACGAGAAGATTTCCAAGCTTTAAACATCCCATAGAGCCATGTACAAGTGATCATATTGAAATGGAAGGAGTATCAGACCACTGGTAATCTACCAAGACCCATTCATCCCTCTATACTTTCATCTTGAACAAGGAAAAGACTGATCCTAGATGCAGCCAAGAGGCTCATGATCACTCTGGTTGAACTGCAGAGATCTACAGCTGAGGTGGGAGAGTCTGTCCATAGGACAGCGATCAATCCTACACTGCACAAATCTGGCCTTTATGGAAGAGTGGCAAGAAGAAAGACATTTCTCAAAGATATTCATTAAAAAGTCTCATTTAAAGTTTGCATCAAGCCACCCGAGAGACACCAAACATGTGGAAGAAGGTGCTCTGGTCAGATGAGACACCAAAACTGAACTGTTTGGCCACAATCCGTGTGGTTTAAAAGCAACACAGCTCATCGCCCTGAAGACACCATCCCCACTGTCAAACATGGTGGTGGCAGCATCATAGTGTGGGCCTGCTTTTCTGCTGCAGGGACAGGGAAGGTTGTTAAAATTGATGGAAAGATGGATGGAGCATGATACAGGAGCATTCTGGAAGGAAACCTGTTGGAGTCTGCAAGAGACCTGAGACTGGGCCGGAGATTTATCTTCCAACAAGACGATGATCCAAAACATAAAATCTACAATGGGACGGTTCACAAATAAGCGCATCCAGGTGTTGGAATGGCCAAGTCAAAGTCCAGACCTGAATCCAATCAAGAATCTGTGGAAAGAGCTGAAGACTGCTGTTCACAAACGCTCTCCATCCAACCTCACTGAGCTCGAGCTGTTTTACAATTTAGAATGGGCAAACATTTCACACCCCAAGAGACTTGCAACTGTAATTGCAGCAAAAGGTGGCGGAACAAAGTTTTAACGCAAGGCGGCTGAATAATATTGCACGCCCTACTTTTCAGTTTTTTATTTTTTTTAAATCTTTGACACATCCAATAAAGTTCATTCCCCTTCACGGTTGTGTCCCACTTGTTGTTGATTCTTCACAAAAAATGTACAGTTTATATCGTTATGTTTGAAGCCTGAAATGTGGCGAAAGGTTGAAAAAGTTCAAGGGGGCCGAATACTTTGGCAAGGCCCTGTATTTCAATAATTAACGGAAGAATAATATTCACAGAGACGTTCCTGACACGCAATCACTGACCAGATTTCTTCATCTTGTAGGAAGCATGGTATCTATGCTGGGGGAAACACTCGTTCTGTGTTCAGAGGGTCTAAATTAGAGTTTGCTAAAGGACTGTAGTATGTTGGTGTGGGTAAAGAATCTGCCACAAGGAGGAGACAAAGGTTCCCCTGTTGTGAAAACACAAGTTCCTGTTGTTGGCCAAGTTTATTCCATTTCTTCTTTAGGCTCCTTAATCAGAGCGCTCATTTCTGTGTTTTAGTCTATACTGGCTATGTTCTCCTACAGGCCCCATGACAGAGTGACTCACAGGAACGCTGCTGGGACTCAGAGGCATGGAAAAACTGAAACCAAGCACAGTCGCTGCTCTCTGAGCCACAGCTCTGTTTACAGCCGAGGAAGATCTGCACAATCGCACATTGAGGACTGTTGTTGCCAGCATATATGAGGATATATAGTTTGAAAATGTCTGTTTGAATGTCTAACACTAAGAGTTTTCAAAACAGTAACTATCAATAGAGATGAAACATAAAAATAAACGTTCTCATTAACCGACACTGATCACTTTAATATCACACTTTAAAATGTCACTTTAATATGTCACTTTATTAACCAACCATGCTGCTACAGCTAATTTTGCACTCCGAATTCTCATTGCTGCTATGTCCGAAGTCCCAAATTGTAGATTCTGTGTAGTCAAAATCCTATTCTTTTATATTTCTTTATATTTTATTATATTATTCTTATTTTGTAGTTATTTAAAATTGCTCTCAGGGTGTAAACTGGACCGGGGGATTAGAATTTCGTCCCACCTCATGTACCACATGTGATGTGATGACAAATAAAATTCCTTGAGTCCTTGATTCCTTGAGATAATCACCAAATGCAAGCAGGACTCAGAGCTGTCCAACTCCCTATAAAGACTTTTTCCCTCATTGCTGTGGTATCAAATTAGGATATTGTACCTTTTTTGTTTGTATGATGGAGATACACAAGTTAGAATAAGGCAAACGCGTTGATCCCTTTTGTGGTATCTTGAAAAAAAATATTAAAAGCCAAAGACTTTCAAAAGTTTGAATTACAATCAAACAATTTCCAGATGTCAGGCGTTCCCAGGGTCATTTCTAAGATTATGCTCAACTTTAAACACTGTGGGAATGCACATATAGAAAGAAACACTTATTTTGTAGAAACATGAGATCTGGTCTGGCAGAATAAAAATTCAGAAAATACATGGAAAACTTAGGCACAGGTGGAAGTCAGTGTTTTACAATAGTCTTCACAAAACCCTAAACTCGTGTAACTGATCTCAGTTGCTTGGAAAATAGAAATGCAGAGCAAAAAGAGCTTGTGTGCAACATGACCTTTAAACCAGTTCAATCAGGAGGAATCGCTAGAATACTGGAAGTTAGAACCTTTATGAAGTTTCAAACTAAACCAACACAATTTCCCAAAAGTAATGAAATGTTTAGGAAGTTCTATAGTAAAATAAAGTAAAATGTTTTTTTTCTGTGTTTTTATCTAAAGTCATTTTCAATAAATGAGAATCTGCACACCAGTGAGACTTATTTATAAAAATTTACCTTTAAGAAAAAATTAACTTTAAAGTAGGTATTAAAACTGCTTTTTATTAAGGCAATTTTTTTTTTATTTGTCCAATGATATATTCTAACCTTAAATTTCACATTTCCATTAAAAATAAATCAGCATAATTGACAGGATAGAAAACATCAGTTTTAGTTTAATTAATTTATAAGATGTGTGTTAGCGTGTAAACAGAAACCGAAATAAGGAACTTGATAATAAGGAAATGTCACTGCTGTCTGCACAACTGACACACACTAAAACCAAATTCATGAGGTTCATCAAGGGTGGCTCCTGTGTTCAGGAATGCTTCTCCTCTACCTGATGGTTCATTACAGTTGTGGTAAACCAGTGTTTTCTATCAAAACCTATGTTTCAGGCGGAGTAGATACTTGATTTGGTTCCAGAAGGCTCATCACAGTCCCATCCATCTGTCAATTGTCTTTGCCCACTTAACCTTTCAGGGTCATGGGTGGACCAGTTCTTTTTTCAAGCAGTCATTGGGAAAAATGTCTATCAAAGGGTAACACAGAGACACAGGACAAACAAGCATCCACAAACACAATAGCTCAAAATCTAACCTCCAACTCCAACACAGCAGTTCTCATGGGTTAGATTTAAAGATAACTTTTCTTTGTTAGATTTTTTCCAATCATCTTCCAGTTCAGTACAATTTTTATTTTTTGTTTTTACCACAACAGCTCATGAATTCTGCATTCATCATTGTTGTTGTTAACTTCCTGTCCTTTTACTGATGTTCTGTTAGTGCGTTTAGGTCATTCTCCCGTGTCTGTTTCGTTGCACATTTGTGCTTTAATTCCCTCTATATTCACTGATCCCATCCAAATATATGACCTCCTCAGTTTCCTTAGTTTAAGGCTCAATCAGTGTGTTGTTCTCTTTTTGCTAAGAACGGTACGTCCTTTTTTTCAGGGTTCAAAACCTTTATCTAGTTGGTCCACCTGCATTTGGATCCAACACAACAGCCGACATGATTAAGCAGTTAGGAAGCCAAAGTTCCTTAAAGAAAATGTTACAGATGTTAGATCTTCATTTGAACACTGCCCATCAATTTCAGGAGTTTACAGTTTAGATGGACTTAATTTGGTCTAGTCCTGTTATTCTACTGTCGGTTTATTCGAAAGAAAGTGTTTTCTCACGCTCTAGGAGTCACGTCCGACACAAAAGTCAGCACGGGAAGCATTGAGAGAGTCAAACGGAGCATGCCTTTGAAATATTTATTAGTTTTCCATACCTGCTGGATTGTGTGCATAGTCACAGGCCTGGAAACTACCGTACCTGCTGCAGTCTGAGGTGAAAAACCCAGAAAGGCAACCATGGGTCAAACACTAGGACACAACTCAAACCAACAAGAATTGCAAGATCTGAAATCCCACCAAAATTACTTATATTACTAACATAATCAAGAAAGTTGTATAAATCGTGCAATTCAACATGTTGCACTGTTTCTCAAGTGCTGAGAGCATTTTATTCACTCTCCATCAAAATTTACAACCTTATAAAACTAAAACAAGGTGAAAGTAAACTCACTTGAAAATGATCAGAAACTAGTAAACAGAGTAAATAAAAGTCTAAAATCAACATTGTTCTTTTACCACAATGTTAAATTATGTAAGAGACACAAACGTAATCGATTTTTATTTGATTTCTCGTGTTCCTAAGTTCCATAATAACGAGCGCTGGTTGAGGCTGTTGTTCTGTGTCGGTATTTTGCGGCGTTATCTCAAGGGTAAATTCTTACAGACTAACTTGTCCCAGTGTTTGTTGTGCAACAGGCAGAGATTAGACAGACTCTGGGCCAACAGGAAGGTCATCAGGTCCTTGTCTCTTTTGAAGAGGAAATGAAACTAATGGAGAATAAATCATCCCTACCTACTAAGAAAACCTCTGACTAAGTGTTTTGTTTCCTCAGCAAAGCTTTAAATGTTGTTCTGTGAGAGTATAAATTCTTTCCCACAGCAGTCAGTTTTTTTTTATTTTAAAAAGCTTTAGATTATCGAATACATTTCTATATCAAACATGTCCTGTTTAACAATGAACTTTTTTGAAAAGATGTTACTTAAGGGAATAAAATCTACAAATGAGGATTTTGTTTAAAACTTTTTTAAGGTTTCATTTTACTCCCCCAGAAGTCTGTAAGTCACTCTTTAGATCTGCAATAATGGCTCTTAATAACATTTGTAGAATTAATAAGGTAAAATAAAGAACCAGCCAATATTTGTAAATGCAGATATAACAAATATAAGCTTAGCCATTTCTTTAATTAAACAATTGCATTGAAAATTTGTGACACAATGAAACTAGGAGTACCGGTTACATGTTTTTTGTTTTTTTCATTAGGTTGAAACGTGTCCTTTTAATATCATCTTCCACAAAAATCAACATCTAGTAATAGACAATATCCTCTTTTAGCCAAAGATGTGAGCTTTTAACAGTAGATGTTCATGAGCTGTCCTTTTAAAAGAAAGAAAAAATCATCCCACATTTATAGGTCAAAGCAAGTTTTACTTAGAAGGTCTTAAAGCAACAAATGTGTCTGTGGGTTGTAAGGATTACAGATCCCTACACCAGCCAAAGATCATGATACTAGTATACTAGTGTTTGGAAGCAAGCCGTGCCCAGGAAGTATTTGACAAAATAAAGAATTAAATTAAAGAGTCCAAAACAACTTTGAAAAACTGGGGATTATTTGATAGAGCGCCATGAAAAAAGGACATGGAGACAGAATCCAGCAGAGAGATTATAGGAGTTTAAATGGTCGAAAATTAGATTACTGAGCAAGGAGCAGGTGGCCGATTAGAAACAGGGTGAAGCTGTGAGGAGAGAGCAGGCAGGCTGAGGGAGAGACAGAAAGAGATGGCATAGAGGAGCGAGAACAATCTAGGGAAATGGCAGAGCATAAATCTAGAGGAATTATAAACCTTTAAAAACAATCATCTAAATAAAATACTAGAGCAGAATTATCTATTTAAAACTGATCACAGAAAACCACCAAACAGTCCAGGATCCTGACCAAAAAAAAGAAAAAAGAAAATCAACTAAACAGAACATGGTGGAGCTCTAAAAGTGAAACATGATGCCTATCCTACAGTGCCGAACACTCTGGGCACTCTGGGCACTCTGGGCACTCTGGGCACTCTGCTTAGGTTAATGAGGAAGTTATTCATGAAGACCAAAGTCAAAGTCAGATTGGATCCCTTTGTAGGAAACCATAAAAAGAGAAAGTCTGCTCGGTACTTCTCTCACTGAAACCTTGTGGAATAAGTCTTTATTCAGTCCTACTTTGCTAAAGTTTTGGTCAAGATATATTGTATATTAATATTGTTTTGAACTGGTTACTTGGAGACAAAAAACAAGTTGTTAAGTGAAGCTCAGAAAATGTAACATTTCCTATGTTTTATCACTAACAACTCAGAAATGGAAATTGTTATATTAAGTGCAGACACTAAGAAACATTCTATGACGTCTTACCAGGAACCAAAATATTTAATAACTATGGCACTGCTCTTCATTTATTTTATTTGTTTGTGTATTTTCCAGTGGAAATATTCATGTGAAACAAAAAAGTAAAATGTAAGTGAAGTTCTCTTTCACTTTGGAACCTTGATCGGCAGCAGATGTTAAATGTTTCACTGATATAAAACACACAAATAGTATTATTACAATTTTTTTTTATCACAGTGTAAAAACATGTTTAAAAATAAAACTGTGACATGGAACCTTTTCAGAGATTTAGGATGATAGATGGAGCTAAAAACCAGTCAAACGCAAAAAAAGTCTTTTGGTTGAAGGTTGACCTTCTGACAGGGGGAACATGCTAAACATACAGCAGGTTCTAAAATAGGATGGTGTTACTCAAACTGTATCCATGTGTTAGAGTGTCCTAGTCCAAGTCCAGAGTATAAACCCAATTTAAAATCTGTGACAAGACGTAAAACTTGTTTCATTCTGAGCATAAGTGGTTTTTGCAAAGAAAATGGGAAAAACTTTCATTCTACATGTGCAAAATTGGCAACGATATACAGCAAAGGACTTTCAACTGTATCTGTGGTGACAGTATCATGGTGGAATAGTGGCAAAGCAACCGATTGCATGAATCCTAATGTAAATAGTTTCCTCCGAAAGTGTTTCCCGGCGCTGCGAAGCGTCTGCAAATGTTTGCGCTGAACACAAGAGGCATTTTCAGGGCTGCAGAAAATGTGACAAAGACTCAGCTGACAGCTCAGTGACGTCAGAGCAAAGCAGCACAAAGCCTCGCCTGAGAATTCACAGCTGATAACACCCGCACTTAGCTCTGAGCAGCCTGATACAAAGAATCATGGGGCAACACACACCCTAACTGGAAAAGGCCTTTATCTTGTGTTTAAGAATAAATAAATGAATAAATAAACTTGAAAGACAATGAAGTTACACAAATCCACCAAAGTTGGGCTGCAAATATGCAAATAATCGTCTCTTCAGGTTCGTAATGGTTGGTAGCAGAGCCTCTGCTCTGTCACCGTTTCCCCTGATGGAACATGTCCAACAACTTCTCCCATTAGTTGAAGGCAATCTGAGCACGTCTCTCATCAGCTGACCTGAAACCCTAATTAGTACTCCTCTGTTGCTTCCATTAGAGTGTGGCTGCATGCATTTAAAAAGCTGGCATGGTTTCTGACAGTGCAGCAGGAATGCTGGTGAAGGGCCACAGCGTGATAATGAGCTTAGTTCCCAGGAAAACAATAACTGTTTGTTTTTGTTTTTTTGTTTTATTATATTACATAGTTGCTTTAAATGTAGGAATTGTTTTACACTTTATCATTTTCTTCACTCATGATCTGTTTAGTAATAGCCTTAGAAATGTTCTCAATTCCACAAAGAACCAACATATGGTGAAAACATAGATTAGCTCTAATGCAATGCTTCAACCATTCTTTAAAATTACATATAAAAAAAAGATATCTTTTAGACGTAACAGAGTCTTCTATGGACCTTTCAACACGTTAAACCACTGGACTGTAATCAGGACGAAGCAGAAAAGACGTACCAACTTGACTGGTGTCGTAAAGCTAAAGCTGTCAGAGTGAGACTTTTCAGCACCTTCACAGGTTGTCCGTGAGGGGGGGCCAGAGCAACATCCAGCTGGAACATTTCCTCACATGGGCTCCTGTCCAGGTGATCCTTGTTGGGGCTGATTGGGCTGAGCTGTTTATAAGGAGCAGGGATCCAGCTACTCGTCGCCTGAGTGTTTGTTTACTCCTGGTAATGTTACCTGTTCTCAGCCCCATGAGCTCTAGTCTCAAGTCTTTGTAGTATTTTCTAGTTGTTTGTTATTATAGTTTTCTTTGTTACCTTGTTTCACCCAGGCTACCAGTAAATCCCTTTTGTGCTCATCTCTTCAGGTTAAATCTCACTTGTGCTCATACTCACTCCGTCAAAATCTCCTGGACTCTCACCACTCTGGGTCTTGCTCACTGTGCTCAGCTCGATCTGCCCGCTCCAGCCATACACCATCCTCCGTGCACCCACCTGGACAACAAACACCTGGACGCCGCTGGAAGGTCTCTCCACCCAACCCTCCATGGCGTCATCATCTTCCAACAAACAGTAAGCTCAGTTTCAACTCACCTCCGCACAGCTTTCAACGACTCACCTTCTTCTTCTGACCTCCAGAAGTGTCCGGTTCCCCGCGTCGCTGTCTCAGTTTCCTGGATTCCCCTTCCATTTCCTGCCATGACCATTGCTTCTTGCTTCAAGATACATCCACACAATTCAATAAACTTTGTTATTATTGTACTCCTCTGTTTTATGTGGGTCAGATACCTGAAAAGCATGACAAAAGCTCACCTTATAGAGCAATGAAGAACCATTCGTTGATGTAAATGTAAAGCTCCATTAAAACAAACTGGCATAGAGAAAAATGCTGAGAAATACGCAAAACTGGAGCTCCACAGCAGCATAACTGATGAATCCCAGCACAATGGTCTCAACCAACAAATATGGAATGCACACTACAGACTACTACTAGAACTCGTCCCTGCCCTTGAACATCAGCGTCTACACCAAATCCTAGGAAAAACATTTAACATCACTTTCTAATTGAACTTGAAATTGATGACAATCACTACAGATAAATTCCTGAAATACTGCAATTGCAATCACCTTTGACCTTAAGACTGGATGCATCACAGACATAATAGACATAATAGGGTTGATGCAGAATGAAAAGAACATGCTCTTGTGCCAATGCATCCTGCTTCTTACGTTTACAGCAGATGCTAATAAAGACATACAATTACAAGACAGAAAAGGCAGAGAGATGGTCCTAGCTGACACCTTGAGCTGGTTTCATTTTTTAAATAAATAAATGTATTGATTGAATACTAAGGTCCCAGTAATTTACATCCTTTAATAGCCAACATTTTGTAGTAAGAAACCCAACATGCAAAACAAACTTTTAAACCGTTGTCAAAAGAACCTGAAGTGGCCCTTCAGTTCTGTTTTGAGGCTACAGGCTAGGATGCTCTGCCACTCACAGTTATGATAACATCAGTATCACAGTAGAGTGTGTGTGTGTGTGTGTTAACTTCTGTCTGGAAAACACCAACCCCATCACAGCAGTGAGATGCTTCCCCAATAACAAGGCCTGGATCACCACTGACCTGAAGGAACCAGTACACACAAACTACTTTTGCAAAAGCAACTTAAATAAAAATTAAAGGCAGCAGAGAGTTTTATAAAAGGATCTGGAGAACAAGGAAATAGAAGCTGTTAGGGTTGAAAAGAAACCAGAGGTCAAAAGGATCAAGTTTAAACCACTTCAATAAACGGAACACATTATTCAATAGGAAGATATCAGGAACAAGCGTCGTACTTTTAGACAAACAAATGTCCCATCCTTTTCTAACCCACAGCTCTCCTGTTACACGTCAAATGTTTCCTAAATCTGAATCATAGATTGTACTGTCTTCAGCAGAATCAGGAGAGGCTGGTGAAGAGGTAACTGGAAATGTCTATCGAGTCCTTTTAGTTTTCACACAAAAAAGAATAAATACTGTATGTTAGCGTTGGACTAGTTGCAGAAAACGAATAGCTGCCATTGAACCAGGATGTGTTCCCGATTTTATACTTTGTTGTTTATAAAATGTATATAGCTGATTATGTCACTTTAAATAATCGTGAATCCACTTCTGTTTATGTTATGCCGGTTCCTGGTTGTTCTCTGCGGTTGCTGTCTTTATCTTAGTTTATTGCGTTGTATCATGTAGCCCGTTATTCCTCCAGCTTCCTTCTGTCATCACTCTCTCTCTAACTCCCTCAGTCTACCCTCCTATCATCATACATAGCTGCAACCATTTCACTAATCAGGTCACCTCCTTAGTTCCACTATTCACCCTACCAGTATTTGAACCCGGCTCATTCATTCACCCCCTGCTGTATTATTCCTCCTCCTGGGTTTCTCGGTCTTCCCCATCCTCGCTGCTTCACTCTTCCGTTTCCAGTTGCCTGCTTTCCTCTTAGTCTGCTGCCCTTAGCCTCACCTCCTTCCCAGTCGTTCTGTAAGTATTCTCTCTCCTTTACTTGCCGTGTTCTGTTGCTGCTCTCGTTCTCCATCATTAACATTCTGTTAGTTATTTCCCTTCATCCTCGTTCAGTTCCTTGTGTCTGTCACTGTCCATCCAATAAATAAATATGTTAATCCACAGTCTATTTCGCCTTTGGTTTAGGGTCTATTATTTCTAGTTCCCGACAGTTTATTGTTTTTAACAACTGATGTTTCATTAGTTGCATTCAAAACTTTTGTTACACAACTTTCTGATTTCAGCAATCATTAACAATTGATATTACATAAGCTAAAATAATCCTTTTTAAGTCCCACAGTGGGGAGATTCTCATATTAATACAATATATTACATGTAATACATTAAAAGGAAAAGCAATAACAAAGACTAAATGACAACAGAGATCACATGTTATACACTCACAGGCCACTTTATTAGGTACACTTTGCTGTTACCGGGTTGGGCCCCCTTTTTACCTTCAGAACTGTCTTAATACTTTGTGGCATAGATTCAACGAGGTACTGGAAACATTCCTCAGAGAGTTTGGTCCATATTGACCTGATAGCATCTTGCAGTTGCTGCAGATTTGTCGGCTGAACATCCATGATGTGAATGATCCCAAAGCTGCTCTATTGGATTGAGATCTGGTGACTGTGGAGGCCGTTTGAGTCCAGTGAACTAATTATCATGTTCCAGAAACCAGTCTGAGATGATCTGAGCTTTATGACATGAAGGTGCGTTATCCTGCTGAAAGTATCCATCAGAAGATGGAACACTGTGGTCATAAAGGGATGGACATGGTCAGCAACAATACTCAGGTAGACTGTGGTGTTACAACGATGCTCAATTGGTACTAAGGGGCCCAAAGAGGGCCAAGAAAACATCCTCCACATCATTACACCACCAGCCAGAACCGTCAATACAAGGCAGGATGGATCCATGCTTTCATGTTGTTAATCCCAAATTCTGACCCTACCATCCGAATGTGGCCGCAGAAATCGAGACTCATCAGACCAGGAAATGTTTTTCCATTCTTCTATAGTCCAATTTGAAATTGTAGCCTCAGTTTCCTGTTTTTAGGTGACAGGAGTGGTGCCCGGTGTGGTCTTCTGCTTCTGTAGCCCATCTGCCTCAAGGTTGGACGTGTTGTACGTTCAGAGATGATCGTCTGCATACCTTGGTTGTAATGAGAGGTTATTTGAGTTACCGTTTCCTTTCTATGTGCTCCAACCAGTCGAACCATTCTCCTTTGACCTCTGGCATCAACAAGGCCTTTTCGCCCACAGAACTGCCACTCACTGGATATTTTCTGTTTTTCAGACCGTTTTCTTTGATGGTTGTGTGTGAAAATCCCAGCAGATTAGCAGTTTCTGAAATACTCAGACCAGCCCCTCTGGCACCAATAACCGTGTCACGTTCAAAGTCACTTAAATCACCTTTCTTCCCCAAGTCTGAGCTCGGTTTGAACTGCAACAGATCGTCTTGACTGTGTCTACAAGCCTAAAAGCATTGAGTAGTTTCCATGTGATTGGCTGACTAGGAATTTGCGTTAACGAGCAGTTGGAAAGAGAGACGGTGTCCTGCCCACAATATATTAGTAAAATCATTCGACAGCCTGGCGTTAATTTACACTTCTATGCTGATGATAGTCAGTTGTATTTATACATTAATCCCGATTAATCTAATTAGTTTGGTAGACTACAGGCGTGTCTTGAATTAAACTATTTTCTTGTAAAGTGCCTTGAGACGACCTTTTGATAGATAAACCTCGTCTTGTATCTTTAGGTAAAATATGTCACTTTCTGAATGTCTGCATCCACACCTGCTGGCAAAATAATAAAACCAAGTTTACTCCTGGTAATATCTGGACCACCCATGAGTGACTGATGGATATTGCCAAAGAATTTCGTCAGTACTATTCTTTTCATTTGAGTTTCTTATTTATTGCACACCATTGAAAGTTGAGCATTTTTAGGTTAACTAAAAAACACAATATGCGGGTATTCATCAAACTGTTTTTGATGTTAAACCGTTTTGATGAATTTCTTAAACCTTTATTTATACAGATACCTTTCACTTGCTGTGTTGCCATCAATGTTGTTTTCTTGTGCATATTTTGAAGCTAGCTTTTGGTTCTTTGGAAACAAAGCGTGTGGGGAGATGGAAACACATTTGCTGACTTACATTTGTAGTGGAGCTCAGAAATTCAAGCATTCAAGTCACAAAAATTAACTGAGAAGTTGAAATTACAATGCCAACCTTGAGATCCAATATGGCAGCTTCAACAAGAGTAAGTGCTGGTGGAACAAGAAAATGCAGAAAACTCGTGCGTCTTTCTTCCTCTTCGGAAATACTTTGCAGAAGAGTTCCTTGTTGTGTATTTGTCGTTTTTTTTTGTTGTTGTGAAAACTCACACACAAAACAAACACACACACAAGCAACACAAACTGTGTTTCAATCTATGTTAAAAAGAATAAAAGGTTTAAAAACGGGGATAGAGACAAGCCTTCTAACAGCCTTCTAACAGTCTACCCACATTCTGCCACAGCAGTGGCAGAATGTGGGTGTGTTCTGTGAGGGCTTTACACAAGAAACTTAACAGGAACACAGCTTTAGCACTGTCAGCCCTTTAATCTGATTCCTGCTAATTTTGCTCCCCCACCCTCAGGATTATACACTGTAGAGGCCTCAGTAGAGCACACAGGGTCAGAGCCACACATTACAAGACTAACAGTAAAACAGTTCATGATCTAATATGGTGCATTGCAGTTTTTGTAGAGGAGTAACTGTGATAGTGGAGAAAAGTAAAATGAGTAGGTTTCAAAAATCTCCTCCCACCTATTCAAGCTCAAACCGCTTTGCATCATTCAGACTCCATGAATAACTTTCTTTCTCACCGAGACTCTTCCTCACACTTCCAGTTGCATGCTGGGTGATCGTATACAGCTCTTCTGTCTCATAGGCTGTACGTTTCAGATGTGGTTCTTCAGCGAGGTCTCGGCACTCAGCTCAGAAGTTCAGAGGACAAGCTGATTAAGTGGCGAGATTTCCAGCAGATCAGAGATGCTATTCCCGGCCGGGTCCAGGCGGATTAGACCCTCTGTTCCCGGAGTTAGACAAGCGGCCGAGCCATCGAGAAGAACCACTACAGTGGCTTTCAGAAGTATTCCCACTGCTCTACCTGCTTAACATTAAGGCTTTTTATGAAGCGTTCAGATGTACGGCAAGTTTATGTTTACTTCACATCATACATACAACGGATGTGACGCCCAATGACTGAAAATGACAAAAAGCAGGATAATGATGTAAAATATTACTCTGACCTTTAATTAAATGAGCTAATCTACTAGTTAGTAAGCATTCCACACGGTTTTCACTAACTGGAACACAAGAAGGCATAAAACTAACATGTGCTCTTCTCTCAAACTATCTTTACAGAGATTAACAGCAGCATCATGCTGTGTGGATCTTTTGGGCAAGGTTAATAGAGCCGGGGCCAACTCAGAGTGGTTTAGAGATTTCTGAGTTATAGAATGTCCTAGTCAAAGTCATAATCTAAGTGAAAATAACAAGCATTCCCTGTGAGCAACTGGTTAAAAACGTTAGCTGTAAACAAGCTAAGCTGGTACACAGCTCAAGTGTCTTAGAGGGGCTGAAAACAAATGCATCCTCGCCCTCCACTTAACTATGAAAGAGTCACTGTTGGCTGGTTGAAGAAATCCAGCTGTTGTATATTTAAATGTTTGTGGTGAGTCTGGTAATTTTGCAAGGTGCCAGATTTAAGCCGATAACTCCTGACATAAATTAGCTTTTCAGCAGCTCAATGAATCGCTCCATTCACCAGCTAGCCGGTAGTTGTGAGGCGACGGAGGAACACTTTCCAAGCTGAAATCCACATGTAGAGACTTACATACACAGGCACTGGAGACTTTTCTCATTTACTTCTCTTCTAGGAAATGAGAATTATATTGATCATCTATTGATTTAATAAAAGGCAGAAAACAGTTCTGCACTTTTGGAGGAAGGTTCTAGTGGGTTTTGGACTGTCAAAATCTTTCCCTCAACAGATAAATTATGTTTTTCCTATAAATCCGGTGTTGTTGGTTTCACAAGGAGGATGAGAGACCAAAATAAGAAGTATGGGTAGGAAGCAGATGCTTTTACGAGGGTACAAAAGCAATTTTTAAGAGCAACTTTACTTGAGTAATATTATGAAGTATCGTCACTCTTAGATTACTGGAAACTCAACTGTGAGTAATTTTACTGAATGAAGAACAAATGCTTTAACGAAAACGTACACTTAAGTTACATTTAGGCCTTTTGTTTGTGCACTAATTCTGTGGCCAATGTTATTTCGTAGCTGCGGAGCTTGTGACAATTAAAGGTCAGGTGAGTAAACGGTAAACGCCACGTACTGTTAATGAAGGTACTTTACCCTGTTCTAATATGAACATGTCTTATAATGATTTTTAGTGTTATAGGATTTTTATCTACCTTAAATGTCTTATTTTGTAACCAGTAAATATTTTCTCATTTCAGTCTTTAAAATACCCACATAAAATCTGTGCATGACCTAATGATTTTGTCTGTTTGATAATATTGTAAAATAATAAATCAGTTACTCGAGTAATTTTTACTTTCACTACAATTTAAATATGTTATTATTAAGTAGTGCAGTATGGATTTAAATGTCGTCACGTTATCCTTTGGTTCTATAAGTAATGTTTGATTTCTATTGGCAAAGGGAGCAAATACTGCAACTAATCAGGTTTTTAAATCAACCATCAAATGGATCGGCAGGGAAAAGAGTTACTAGTTTATCACGACAGCGATCAACGATAGGATGAAGCCCATCACTACTGAACAATACAGAAAACTACGCTGAAATACATCAATGTTTGTGTCTGATCTTAGAGAATATGTGTAAAAGTTATAAATACTTTGTCATGGTGACAAGAAAATAAAGTTTCTTGTTAATTTATTGTTATTTTTTCCCTCTTACATGGTTGAGGTAAAGATGCAACAGAAATGTTCATTATCTGTATTTGCACCACAGATGTAAACGATGAAAAAAAATAACAATCTAAGGTAAAATAAAAGCCGGTATAAAAGGTAACCTTATAAAATCTGAAATCAGAAAGATAAACAGGTAAACAGCATCTGCTTGATGCAAGCAACAAACAGGGGTGAGGTCATCAGGTTCTGGGCTTAGTGGCGAAGGTGAGGTATCCGGTGTGACCCGGCATTTCTCTGGGTGGGGTGGTGGTCTTCAGTTTGAAGGGGGCGTGGTTGGCGGCGGCGGCAGAGGGAGTAGCTTCCTGGGCTCCGTGAGGGGAGGTGGAATCAGGCCCGAAGTCGGGCAGCTGCAGAGTGACGGGTCGGACGTTGTGGACCCTCAGCAGAACCTCCAGACTACTGATCTCCTCGAAGCCGTGCTCTGTCAGCGCCTCGCACGTCTTCTGAACCTGCTCGATGCACGGCGAGAAGGAGCACAGCCGGCCTCCTGCGCGACACGACACAGAGAGGAAGAGCTTATAAACCTGGAAAAATGACGGTTTAGTCTGGTCAGAACTACTACAAACGTCTTCATAAATGTTCTTTTTACCATCAGAACCTTCCAGTTATTGCACTGATTTCTATGTGTCGGGACAAGCAGTGAGTGATTGTGAAGTAAAAGGTGAGGTGGATGGATAGTGAATATTATTACCCTGCTGAGGTAGTAATTAGTACACAATTCAGGTACAACTATTAGCTTTACCGATAAATCAATTACAGTTCCTACAGATTTCAAATATGATTTGGAGCTGAACGTGAAATGGAGCGAAACAGGAATATTGACCATGAGATTTATGTTCATTAGTGGCTTCCAGCAGGCTTACCCTCTTCATCTTTCCATGAACTAAAGCCATGTTCAAGTAGTGCAACCCCACAGCATAATGGTGCCACCACCGTAGTCAACGTCAGGGATAGTGTAAGAGGATGTGAAACGGGAGTTTTTTGGCACAAACTGCTTTGACAGAGAATCTTCTGCCATGCATTTGCTTTGTAATGGCTGGTAAATAACTATAAACAGAGAAGCTTTCAACTGCTTCTCTCCACTCGTTCCTAAATGCCACATGTGTGGATTGTGCTAATATTTATCCTGCTGACTGATTCTCCCATCAGAGCCTGTCAGTTTGGATCGACGGCCAAATATTGTAAGATTTATTTGTGGTTGTAGCGTATTCTTGATACGGCAGAACTAAGCAGGACAAGCTTTGGATATCGCTTGCAAACCAATCCCTGTTTAAACCTCTGAGCTCTCAGCTTTGTTCCTTGATCTTGGCACTTTTTGTTCATAATAAACATTTTTTGTGGTTAGTTATGAACAATAAGACCTCTCAGTTGATCATAATGTTTATTCAGTGATGCCTGAAACCAAACTAAACTGCAGATGCACAAAAACTGCTTAGCTCTATTCTTAACTGCAGATTTCAGCAAAGATGAAAGATTTTAATGAGCATTTTAAGATATTTAATGTGATGTTAAATTTGTTTGTTTTACTCTTAAGAACCTGCAGAAACATTAAATCCATATATTTTCCTTTTACTGCACAATGTGCGCTACTCTGTCAGTCTGTCACATAGAAACTTTAAAATGCAGCCTGGTAATGGTGGAAAACTGTAAAACGTGTATCTCATTTTACCTGGACTGCATTGGCTTATTTTACAGGCTTTTTGGTCGAGACAAGTTTGGTGGAAATCAGTGCTCCAGTGTAAAAGTAAGAGCCGCCGTCTTTAATTAAACTATCTTGGATTCTACCGTGATTTAGAAGGACAAAACATAGAGCCCCCCTTATTATTACAACTTCCATAGATACATTTGTTTCCCCCAAAAAAGAAGGGATTTTAAGAAAAACAACACTGGTGTCGACTGTTGGCTCCAGGCTACAGCCGGCGGATCATCAGAGGATCACCTACTGGCCTCGTCTCCACGCTAAAACGCGCGGGGATCTCAGCGGGAGGTAGAAGAAACAAGCAAACACGCCATTCATGGCTGACCTACAGAACACACACTGTCACAGAGCTGAGCAGCTGCACACAACTGAGCTCTCAGGGTTGTTTTATTTCCTTTTGTCTGAAGAGCAGGAAGAAAATTTCCAAGTATGAAATTTTCCAAATATTAAATTCAGGAGAAGCATAAAATCTTCAGCACTGCAATAAAAGTTGATGAATAATTCACGAAGATGATTTCTTCTGGCGCTCACAGGGAACCAAACTCTTAATTAGACTTTTACAGTTTTATATTAACTCTCTCATTTCTGTTAATGCCAAGGACTTTTAATGGAAACCCTCATTATTAACTCAACTTTTGCTACCTAGGTTAAATAAACCCAAACATGTTGGCTGGTGTTGAGCAGGTTGCAAACGAAAGCTAGTTGGAGCTTTGCAATGAATCAAAATCGAGACTATAAAATAAGTTAAGACTCAATAAAATGGTTCATAAAAGAAGGGAGACTTTGTTGAGTCAGCGAGCGAGTTGATCAGTAAAACGTTTCTCGTAATGGAAAATGAAAATAAATCTTCTACCAGGTTTCACAATGAGAGCTTTAGTTTACCACCACAAACGTTTGCACATATGGATATTAGAATAAAAAAAAAAAAGAGGAAACAAATCAAACAATAATAACTCCGTGTTTGAGAACTTTGCTATTCAGCTGCAACAGTGCGTCGAGCTCAAACCTTCCCAACTAAACTCAAGCATCAAGGAACTTTGGGAAGCATGCTGAGCTCTGTGAACAGCTAACCGAGGTCACTGATCTGCTAACTGGAGTCCTTGGTAAAACTTTGCATTAACTGGGACAAACCGAATCCACAGAAAGAGGTCAGAAGGCATGAATGCGCACCAACAAAAGGCAAACATTATTAGCCATGGAGATGGTTAAGTCCTCCCACATAAACATGCCTTGCAGCTGATTATGTCGTGGTTATTCCTGACCAACTCCCGGAGTATGTTAATGTAATGGAAACTACTGGGAGAGGGAAATATTGGGGTGAGAAACAAAAACGGTGTAAAATAATCTGAGGACCTTCAAAGGTCAGCCAATCAGGACAAACTGCTGAGGTCAGGTGGGATATTTATGATTTGATCTTAATAAATGAAGGCTTTAATTAAGTCTGGTTGCTTTCTTGTCTTTACGGTTCCGTCAAAGTTCAAGTTACGTTTAACACCGCCTCTCATTTCTTGCCATTGAGCTGCAAGTTTATTGGTAATAGCTGGGCCAGAGTGCACATAATAACCAACTGGTTATTGGAATAATGATTTTGAACAATTAAACTAGTGTAAGATAAAGACACGATCATCTTGAGAGCGTGTGACAAGGATATTTTACTACAATTACAAGTAGGAAACAGTAATAGGCACGGCTTTAGTGGGTGATTACATTTAGAAACCAGGACGGACTCAAAGTTTGATTTCTAAATGAACGTCACCAGTAGAAATGAAAACGATTTTTTACTGATGCAACACCTCCTCTTTGAAACAGTTGTGCCGACGGTCACGTCCTGCTTCTGCATTACGACCACAGAAGCCAAAGACTTGCATTTAAGTGTGTCATTGGCTCTATATTTACTTCTCTGTTTTGAGGTCTGCTAATTTCCTCCGTCTCAGTCAAAGCAACGTTGCTTCAGCAGTTTTGAAGTTGCCCTCTAAAAACTTCAGCTTCGAGGTGGTGATGCACTGTAAATCACTTTTATGGCGCACGTGAGGAAAGGGCGAATGTATCTTGAAGTACAGATTGAACAAAAAAATATCTATACTTGTATATATGCATCTCAAGTCTACAGAGGAACACGGTTGTATCTGGTAACCATCACACTAGACCACAGCATACTTCAAACAGCAGTCGATCCTTTAGCAAACAGCTCCAGTGTTCCCCTCGAAACGGTCGCACACTTTAGTGTGTCCTAGCAGCCGGCCGAACACACCGGGAGAGGTCGGGTTGATCATTCAACAAGGGCGTCTCCACGCTTAATAAAACTGTCCAATATGGACAGATGGTGCGTTACGGCGAGCATTCCTCACATAAGACTGCGATTCTCCTCCTGGTGAGCTTCATGGTTTACAAGCTTTTATGTTCATGACGAAAGAACTAAAAAGTTCCTGAGGGGGAGAGAAAGGGAGGCTGGAGATGCTTGTTAGGATTTACAGTCCGTCTCAGAGTTCTGGGCTCCGGGCCAGAACACCAGGAAAATTACAATTTACAGTAAGGGGGGAAAAGGACGTTTTTTTGTTTGTTTTTTACACTGGAGGAAAAGAACTTGCAGTCGTTTTTGAGCTTTTGAGTCACAGTAACCGCAACATCAAAAGAGTCAAAATAGATGACTTCAACATGTTCATTTAGTCAGAGGAACAGGAACGCTTTCCTAAGCTCGGTTTCCAAGCTTTACATGAACATTTCAAACATTGGTTGGATCCTTTCAGGACAGCAACAAACAGAGAAAAACCATGTTGCTCTGCAGAGGGACGAAAACAGAGCCCGTCCATATGAAGTTACAATCAGCAGCTCTCTCTGCTCAGAGCAATACCCAGTATGGTCATGGGATTGCTCCAGCAGTGATGTGGCAGCGGGTTATTTATCTGGATGGGACTGTGTGCGTGCATAAGGGAGGACAGCTTATGGAAGGAATATGCAGCGGTGGCACCATAAAAGGGAGCTGGAGAGGAGCTGGGAGAGTTTGGGTGCGGCATGCTTGCTCCTCCTGGAAATTACTTTTCATATTGAGGCTTAATGCCTGCGACGATGCCACTAACCTCCCTTGTGAGGTCTGGGGGGAATTTCTATCAACGCAGGGTAACAAACACGAGGGTTTATAAAAGAAAGCACAAAAATAGCCTCAGAAAAAAAAAAAATAATATTTGTAGGAAAACCAAGGATCCCATTCCCCCCTTTCCTCAATACAATGAACTTTTTAAAACACATCCTGTTTTAATAGATCAAGCACCAAATATGACCTAATGTGAAATCATTCACACAATGCGAAAAGTTTTAGCTCTATCCCAAAAGCTAAAACCTACAGTCTTCCTTAACTCTGCTGTTGCGACTACAAGCCACATAAATGGTGCTCCTGGATTGGCTGCTAAACAAAAGCTAGCCTAGAGTCTCTAGCAGCATCATGAGTAGCCATTTCAGCTCCAAAGGTAAACGCTCCATTTTGTGATGTAAAAATAGTTTAATCCAAAACATTCTCTGAAAAACCTTTTTGGTGTGAAAGTATCTGCTTCTGTTTTTTGGGAAGAAATTTAACAAATCGTTCAATTCCAGTCGGCAGTCGTTAAATCCTGTAAACAGACAAGAGGCTTTGAATTAGATGTTAACTTTATTATTTTGGTGGCTAACTTTAAACCCAGTCAAGCTGTCACTGTGCTTTAAAAATTTACCTTTACTAACAGACATACATAACATAAAGAACCTTGATTTTATACGTTTTTGTGTTGGAAACATTATTTATTCATTATAACGAACAAAGAAAGGAAGAAACAAGTAGGAGCAGACCAACATCCTCCAGACTCCAACTAATCCCAGAAATATCTGGTTCAATATGTTGTGATGAAATAAAAACAAAGAAACCAAAAACACGTTATGGATGATCCACTACAAATTGAAGAGATTTGGAAAGCCTGTATGTTGATTTTAACAACCATGAGCAACATTTCCTCACACATCTCTCACATTGCTGAGGTGAATGCTGGGAGTTGTAAGCCACGCCCCTCTGGTTAAATCTCCTCAGAACATGAGGTCAGGAAACAGGGACTGTGATCTGAACGGATCTACTGGAACGATGGGAGAGCACAAAGTCATTTGTGTTTATTGTGGAACTATGATCTAAAATGGACAGACTGATGGAGAGAATGATTAATGGTACAAATTAGAAGTAGGAAGGAAAAAACAGGAACCTTTGATGGTCTCAACAAAAATAACAACATCTAATTCCACTTGTTGTAAATGAATAATTAAGACATAACATCTAATTTGCATGCAGGGGTTTTGTTTCAATTGTTTTATAGACCAAAGTACTCCAATTACAGTCTTAAAATCACATAAAACCAGCAAATCCTGACAATCAGCATTTGGCGTCCGGACAGAGACGATAAAACAGTTCATGAATGATTGTTTAAATTCATATCAAAACACTAAACAACCACAGATCTCAAGCTGTAGTAACACTGATTGGAGCTGGACGGCTTTTAGTAGAAATCAGAACTTTTCTGCATTTATACAAATGTACTATTCAAAGTTAACGACATTTAGCTGTGATCTAATCAAAGCAGTTTGTTTTAAGGCAATAATAATAAAAATATTAGAGAAGTTCACGGTCAAATGTAGAGCTGTGGAGCAAATGACACGACTGCATAAAAAGGTGGTAACTTGTGCTCAGTTTCACTTCCAGTGCATCTAAAGGAGGTTTTAAGAACATCAAAAACCCAAATCAAACATTGCAAGTAGAAAAACTTTAGATTTTCTAAGTGTTGTTTTTAACGACCAGGTCAATTACCGTTTAATGATCTGTCTCCAGAGACAACTGAACCCGACAGACCCATGCCGTAGAGCTCTGTGGAAACGAGGCATGGTTCCCAAACTCAGCCGTCCTCTGAAGTAAACTCAGTTATAATATCTTTAGTACCACGAAGAGCTGCATGGTACTCTGATAATATCTAATGTTATTTTCTGTTTTTATCCTCGTTACAATATGTGCTCCTTACCAGATGTGACCGTTAGCAATGGCGATGCAATTAGTGTGAAAATCTCTCCTTACAGCTAAATCGTGCATCTGCAATGACAAAATTCAACTCCTAAAATGTAGCAAACCGTTAATGGACATAGAACAGTCGGCTGCATCTATATGTTGTGTATTGCACAGCTCTCGTTCTCAAAAGCTTTGGGAGCCATTTCTTTCCTCAGCTCAGATAATTGTGTTCATCGTGTTAAATGTTTGTGGGAATGTACTGGACAAGGAGAGATTGGGCGAGTGAGAGCAATATAACACGCTATCATCTGCAGAGAGTCAAAGTTCATGGTGAGAGAGCAGATTATAGAGCAGGTGCATCATGTGCTGATAGGTGGAGCTGGAAACCTGGGCGAGCTCTGAACCAAAGAGCAGAATTTTATAAGCAAACATAATTTGCTTGTGGTTCTGCCACATGAAATGGTTCATTTGTTTTTTTCCATTGCTAAACAAACACGCTCACAAACACATTGCCTTCCACGCTGAGAACAATGTTCACGTAACAACTCCCTCATGGCGTTTTACGTACCGTGCCTCTTCATGGCAGCCTTGGCGTGTCCCACTGCCTCCCATGGGCTGGGGATGTCCAGGAAGACGGCGTCTGCCACCCCCTTCACTCCAAAGCCGTCCTTGCACACATCCTGGTTCCTGACGGTGACCAAGTGATCCACACGGTGCTCCTTGAACTCCTCAGCCACCTTTTCGGCCCGCTGCTGGTGGAACTCCATCGTGTGCAGGTGGCCTGTGGGGGCGATGGTGCGCAGGATGGCATGGGAGAGGGAGCCGCTACCCGTACCTAGGAGACCAGAAGAGGGACGAAGAGAGAAGCTAACTACAGGTTCAAAGTTAGGATTTAAAACAAAAAGAAACATATATTATTCATATTCTTCATATCGCACAGTTGCTCCACCCTGCTGCTCAGCTGGCTTAAAGACTCCAATAATTTTGCTTTGCTTATAAGGAAAAAAAAAACACATCCAGACAATTATTGTGTCAAGAAACTAAACAAAGAGCCAACAAGGTTCAATGTTTTATAACAACATCCGTCTTTCAAAGAGTAACAAAATAAAAAAATATATAAATAAAAATCCACTTTTTTGCATATAAAATGTAGAAGTTGATCTAGATCAGGGGTGCCCTCACTTTTCAAGCTTGCGAGCTACCTAAAAGATGACCAATATTAAGGGATCTAACAACCCACCCACCAAAAAAAAAGCACAATGCTTATTTATTTTAGGTAGCTAAAGGTACGCATCCGTTTAGGATGTAGAATATTTGAATTTCATTTATATTTGGTGCTGCCCCGGCCTCTACCTCATCTAGCTCCGCCTCTGCTAAGAGAGACAGGGAGACTCGCTACGCAACACTGTAGTTTGCTATGGCGGCTAACGCAAAGCTAACGTAGAATTAGTGTGTTTGCGTGCTTAAATGCGCATCAGTTAGCTGCATGGTATGTGATTAAAAAGACAAATAGGATTGATGCGATCATCTACTTCCTTTAATGCCGTGCGATCGACCCGCACTCCTCTCGCGATCTTATGTTACAGTAAAAGCATTTGAGTAATTCTGCATTTTTTGGCCAAAAAAACAACAGCAAAAAACTTTGTGGTGCCCTCTGAGGGTCGAATGATGGCTCCTGCAGCTAAATGTTCCTGTTGGTAGAATCGGTGCAGCGTCTGCGTACAGGTACGGAACAACCTCACTCACATGTCCCTGTAGTTTCAGGAGTAGGAACAATCTGATAGTTTAAATCTACATCCCAATTTAAACTTCGTCAAAGTTTATTGCTGTCTTGAATGTTAGCTCGTGTTAGCACTGCACCATTTATCACGGAGTCTGCAGGTTTAGCTCATAATGCTTAGACCCGCTGGGCTCCACAAAGAGGCGTTGGCTGAAAGATCCGCTATGCTGAAAGCACGATCAGTGGTGAAGCTACCAGCCTAGCACCATCCAATTTGCTTTTACAAAGAGGTAATTACATTTTAAGCAGGCTGGAGACTATATTAGGCTATATTAGACTATATTAAATTTTAAAAAACAGCACAAATCCACCTAGTTGAGGTTTAGTCTTCTATGATTGACCCATTTGCTGATTTTTCCGTGGAATATAACTCCCGATTATATATAAAAAATAAAAAGTTTAAAGACAGATATTAAACGTACAAACTTGTGAGAAGCAGAAAACTGTGTTTAGAGAGAGTCACCAACACATTCTGAACATATTTTACCCCAAGATAAAATACTTTAAACTCAGGCATAGGTGATATTTCTCAGAAACATTAGCCAGTCTATCCGAGACGAGTACAAACCATTTAGATTTTAACAGCGCTATGCTAAGTGGATGCTTGACGTCCAAGAGGACGTTCATTTGCATCTTGTGGTGGTTTTGGTGTTGTAAACCACCTTGCAGGGTATATGCAGATATCCTTAAGTTGGATTTTACTACCTTTTATACGAACTTCCAAATATTTGTTACTACCAGCACGAAGCAACAACTATACCGGCGTAGTGACAGACAGATATTAAGGAGAGAAAGACGGAGTGACTGAGTGTCTGATGGAGGCTCTGTAGACGTATACGAGTGTAGAGCAAGAAAATGAGCCACAATTAAGTGGGAACTCTAGGAGTTGGATTAATTGAGATTTTATAACATGCCTTGGTCCATAGTTTTTACTAATATGTCAAAAAGGTTTATCCTCGCATTGCTCTGTGAGGTGGGAATAAACCGGAGAGCACTGAGGGTGAAGACGGACGGCTTCAGCCCCGGACAACCTCTTCCTGGTTCTGGACCAACCAGGCGAGAGAGGACGGGTTAAACGACGACAGGAATCCAATGAAAGCCTTGGATCTGGCTCTGAAGCCCCGCCTTCTTAATGCTTCGGCGGCTCTCCGCCCTGACTGGGGGAGCTAACGGGCGTGGCGACCAATCAAATCAACGTATGCACCAACGGATCTGATGTTAGCCAATGGTAAGATGTGGTAGGCGGGGTTGCGATTAACTGACTTGGAGTGTTGCAGCAGACAAGCGCAGCAGGTCCCGTTCTCCGCTTCTTATATTTTCTCCAGTTCGGCAACTTCCCGCTAAATTTATCCACCTGCTGCTAAAACTAGCATAATTTGTGGCGCTACTATCTATGTTGTAAACGCCCTGGCAGATGATGTTGGATAATCAGTGATGGAGAAATGTCAGGGAGGCTTTGCTATGAACCAGTAATGGGTGGCCATGTGTTGTAATAGGTTAACTCAAAAAACACCAATCTGACTTCAAATTATCTCCACCCCCCTAAAGCAATTTTTACCCTCAAAATCAAAATGAAAACCGCCAATCTGGCAACACTGGCTGTACCCAGACTGATAAAGAGAGCGCGCATGCGAGGTAGTCTACAAATGATCCCCATCACTCCGGTCCTACTTGCAGCATAAATATAAATAAATCCGTGCAAGTACTTTAAGGAGATATGCCTACATGTAACAGAGTTTACACTGAATGAAAACTCATAGCCCCAGTTGGGCTTAAAAATTTACTACCTCATCAGATGAGGTTTATTACTTTGTAATACTTTTTAAAAGGCTTTAATATGGCTTAATTTTTTTTAATCCCCTTTTACAAAACCGCTGACACCCTGACAATGTGTGCTATTGTACAGCGAGATAAAAGGAAAGCGGAGTTGTTCATGCGACTTACAGTAAGAGGGAGGGAAACCGAGTGTCTAGTAGATCCCATCCTCCACCCGCACTTTCCTTTTTAACCCATGAAATTATGTCACCGCCTCCTTTGTTGACGGGGCCACAAAGAAGGCCGTGTTCTCAAACACGACTAGAACCTTCACACTGCTGGACCGGACGAAGAGTCCCGCTGACAAACAACAGTTAAGAGACTGTTCACAGTGGAGCTTCAAAAAAAAGGAGATAAAACTGGGTGATAATAAAGACCATTGTCTTAACATGACGAAGAACTCCCTGCTCAGATGTTCAGTCCCATCAGTGCAAAGTGACTTCCAACGTGCTAAAACTTTCCCTGATTACAAACCATCAGACCAGGACAAAAACAGTAGATTATTTCTTTCTTCATTCTTAAAATGGGACTTCCTTACAAGTTTATTAGCTACAGGAAAATAGTTTTCCCGTTTGCATTTTTTACCATTTAAAATCTAGTAAGAACCTTTTTATTTTGTTGAGGCGTTTTCTGCAAACCAACAGTAACGTGTGTATAACCGTTTTTTTTAAATCTAGAAAACTGTTTGGTTGAGGTAAAAAAAACAAGTGAAGATTTTTTCTTTAACGCTTTTATAACCACTGATGTATTTTTTGTGTTCTTTAACATATAAAATTGCCACTCAGGCCAAAACATTAGCTCAATTGTTTCTAAGCAAACTATGCAGTAAGTAACAGGTGACCCTTGAGGATGTAAACCATAATAGATGTTAGAGCCCCATGGTTACATGGGGTCTATTAGATCCAACAAAAATCCTTCTGCAAAGTTACAATCGTGCAGTTACAGAGACCATGATGTTGATAAATAGAGTTTACTCTTAAAGGGAAATTGAGTGGCAGCAGCACATTTTTAGTCAAGATAAGTCTGGAATCAATCTGCATGAACACAATAAATCAACAGAGCGTATTCCCGATTGGAGAGAAATCGTCAACCTTTAGCAGCATTGGAATTAGAAAGGGAATTACTATCAAAGTAAAACACCTTTCTTTTATTTAAATTTTTTTAGAAGGGAAACATTTCAGTGAAAACATGATTTTTTTAACAACCAGTTGCACTCATTGTTCATATAAATCTGAAATAAAACCCTCAACCTTTGGAAGGACGGACATGTCAGCAGCAGATGCAGCCGGATGGGAATCATCAGCTGACTGGAAAGATTTTACAGGCAGAGAAAATCAGCTGGAAACAGTGACTAAATGTTCCAGTCTCACCAATCTAAACCGGGGATATGGTAAAAAAAAAGGTTTACAAATGAAAACAACTGGATCAGACTGAACAGCTGGACATAAGTCGGTGGTAGAACCTGCACACACAGAAAATTCAACACGAGTTTTGTTTCGAAAGGAAATACCATAAATTATACATCTCAAATATCAATACAGCTGTTCTGTTAACTGAATTATGATGTAAATAATACATCACGCTTTAAACATACACCAAAGAGAAACAACAACTAGACAGAAGTTGGCTGGCCCTACATAAAATCCTAAAAAAAGAAACCGATAATAGATTTAAATGGTCGTGTTCAGAATTACAAAAGATGACAATTCAAGAAGACGCCAGCTTTGCTGTGACACTTATGTTGACTGTCAGCTTGAACTAACAAGGCTACGGCCTAAAGCATGGAGGAGGGTACAGTTCAGATACAAATGATCGAGGCAGACACTGACGACACAGTTTGAGTCCATATGGTCCAACTTTGTTAGTCTGCAGGTCACTAATTTCCTCCTGAGGTATGAAGTGTACTAAATGTGCTGAAGATGATGTGAATAAATCCAGAAAAAATTTAAGTGCAGCAACGCCAAGCTCAACACATGCCCTGGCTTTGTAGAATAAAAATGACAGTTAGCTGGGCGAGGAACAACCCGGACAGAGGTCAGATTACTAAACTTCCCAGCTATTTTGAAAGGGAAACACATAGATTAATGCCTCCTCCTCCTCCTCCTTAACCCACAGAATAGTCTGATCAGCCGAGTTAGGAGCCTAATCTGGCATGTTGTAGTGCAGCAGCTTGATGCCAACTGCACGTGTCTGCAGCTATTCTGGCTGATGCTAAGAGTGAGCAGGACCGTGAACCAATACTGGCTCAAAACCAAAGCAGGACCAGAAACTGATTCACCTAGTCCAAAAAACAACTTAACCGTTTCTGTGCTGCCACAGAAAACTTGTGCAAGACAGGTTTTTGACTCAACTACATCTTTATCTGATTTTTACTACTCTTATTCCTTGGTCGTCAGTTGTTGTGCTTACTGGACTCTGCATGCTGGAAACAAGCACTGCTGCATAGAAATGACGGCCCAGATTTAACAAACTGCTTGTTTAAGGGTAGTTATATCAGAGATTATAGATGCAGGCTTATAAAACCTTCAATGCTTATTTTTTTATATCTACTACTATCTACAGGGGTTGGACAATGAAACTGAAACGCCTGGTTTTATACCACAATAATTTTAGCATGGTGTAGTGCCTCCTTTAGTGGCCAATACAGCATCGATTCATCTTGGGAATGACAAACTAGCCCTGCTCACTGGTCAGAGGATTTTAAGCAGTTCTTCTTGCAGGATAGTGGCCAGGTCACAATGTGATGCTGGTGGAGGAAAACGTTTCCTGACTCCAAAGCCCCCCAAAGTGAATCAATAATATTCAGATCTGGTTCAACTTCACTTTCATGTTCATCAAACCAATCTCACCAGTCTTGCTGTGTGTATTGGAGCATTGTTGTCCTGATACACAGCCACGCCTTCAATGTTTGAACCATTGGATGCACATGGTCCTCCAGAATGGTTCCTTAGTCTTTGGCAGTGACGCGTCCATCTAGCACAAGTATTGGGCCAAGGGAATACCATGATATGGCAGCCCAGACCATCACTGGTCCACCCCCATGCTTCACTCTGGGCATGCAACAGTCTGTGTGGTACGCTTCTCTGGGGCTTCTCCACACCGTAACTATCCTGGATGTAAAGGTGGACTCATCAGAGAACAATACATGTTTCACGTTGTCCACAGCCCAAGATTTGAGCTCCTTGCACCATTTAAACAGACGTTTGCCAGGAGTTGTTAGTCAATAAAAATAACTTGTTTCTTTATCAACTTTATTCCGCCAAGAATTGCGCCCGAACAGCCCTCCATAGATCACGAAGAGCACAAACCCAAAAAAATATGCTCCTGCATAACAGTGCCCCTAGTGGATGGACATGTAATATAAAACAAAAAAAAGGAATAACAGGAGTGACCAAAGGTTTGGCTATAGCAGCCCGTCCGTGTATATCGACCCTGTGGAGCTCCAGACGGACAGTTTCGCTACAACCATTAGAATTGAGGTGCATTTTATTCTGCCATGATTTGGGCATCCATGTTTTTTTTTGTTTTAAATCCGGGTTGCCAACCGAACATCCCTTTCAGACAGCTTCCTCTTGCGTCCACAGTTAATCCTGTTGGATGTGGTTCGTCCTTCTTGGTGGTATGCTGACATTACCCTGGATACTGTGGCTCTTGATACATCACAAAGACTTGCTGTCTTGGTCACAGATGCGCCAGCAAGACCAACAATTTGTCCTCTCTTGAACTCTGGTATGTCACCCATAATGTTGAGTGCATTACAATATTCTCAGCAAAACCAAGCTCTTACCTGCTAATTGTACCTCTTACTGGTGCAACGAGCAATTAATGAAGATTGTCCACCAGGCTCGTCAAATTTACCCATGAAACCTCACACACTAACATGACAAGTGTTTCAGTTACATTGTCCAACACCTGTAGATGTGAGCTCTTGCTATAGTCGCTTCAGTAAATGAATGATTGAAAAAACTAAATACAAGGCTGCAGTAAATTATTGGGTGTATTCCACCCTTCACTAGAAGCTAAGACCTATGACAGACTGATGAGGAGTGAGAGAGCAGTAAGAGCATAATCACCACTAATCTCACCTCTGTGGACTCACGCTCAACCCCTTTATTTACCACCTCTGGAGCTTGTGCCATTTATGAGTTGATAAAATTATTTAATAAAGCAGGACTTTGATCGGTTTACTTTAAATATAAACCCTGAGAGCTTCATTGATTTGTACAGTGAGACAGGGTGAGGTAATCCAGTTACAGGGAAAACCGTTGCTTTAAGTGCTGAATAAACAGAATGGATGTGGAACTCCTCATTAAGAAACTTCCCATTTTAGCTCACGTGCACACCGAGCATTACCGGCCAACACAATCAGTAATGTGGCATTTTGTTCATTCAGCAGTAAGACATAAGAAATTACTGCTTTAAATAAGCTATCGTTAAATGAAAGTAAAACTACATTTATGTTGTTTGGTGGTAAAAGGACTAACACGGAGGGAAAACTGAATTTAACCAATGTTGAAATTAAAAGAGTATATGAAACTAAGTTTTTGGGAGTAATAATAGATTATAAAGTGAAACAGAAATTATCCAAGTCTATTTCTATTCTTTACGAAACAAGAGATTTACTGAATAAGAACCGTCTTCATTTGCTGTACTTTTCACTTGTGATGCCTTGTATGACATACTGTGCTGAAATTTGGGGAAATGTATATAAACAAATTTAGATCCATTAATGAAACTGCAGAAAAAAGCTATTAGGATAATAAATGGGGTCAGATATTGTGATTCTACAAATCAGCAAGATCAGAAACATTAAAATTTCCAGACATTGTATATTCAAAAAACATTATAAATTATGCCACGAGTGGTACATTAGACAATTCCTGTTTGTATTCAAAAAATGTTTAAGTTAAGGCAGGGGATTTACAACGTAAGGGGGTTACAAATGTTTGAAACTTATAAAGTCAAACCTAATCTCAAGTACAGATGTGTGTCAGTTTTGGGTGCAAAATTTTGGAATGAATTAAACAATGAAATCAAGATGTGTAACTATATTGTTTTTCAAGAAGACTTTAAAATGTAAAATTATCAAAGGTTACAATGAAATTTGATTGAATTAAATTTTTTCGTTTAAGTAATTATGTGTTTTATATTTATGTACCAATAACGTTGTTTTATTGTGAATTATTCTTATGATGGTACAGGATAGGCAAACATATGCCTTGGGGCTTTCCGCCTATTCATTTTTCGGTTGCCATGTGATGGTTTCTTTTGTAAAAATATGATTTTATTCTTGTTTTCAAACCGAAATAAAGTAATCATTCACACACACACTCCCACTCTGTCGTATATGAAGGGATCTCCTACCGCCTAAACACTTAAATTTGAGTCATTCAATTTTAGTAATAGAACTGGAGCGGAAGAGCAAATGAAGGAAAAAACTGCCACTGGGGAAAAACACGAGAGGACAAATAAAACACTTTCCATAAGGCGTCAGTTCTTAAAAACATCTGAGGCCCGTGTACACAGCTGAGCTTTTGGTTTTCTTTTTGGTGAAAACATCGGGCACAGAATTTTTTATTAACTAGTGGCCATCAAATCCAGCTCCTACAACAGCACAAGGAAGTAGAGGTGAGTGATACACTAATATTAGACTGTGGAACACTTGCATGCTTTGATGATCTGCCTTAGTAACATCAACAGAGGGAAAGATTGTTCCTCTACTTTTTGAGACACTCAGTTCATTTTCCATTTGTTCCATCCGGTTATACTCTAGCTTTAACTCAGTTAAAATTAAGCTGCTGAGTTGTTTAAGATAGCCAGTATTAAGATAGCAGAACCATTTTAAAACTTCATCTAAACAGGTTTAGAAACTGAAAAAATTAGTCCTTGTTGATCCCGACTACAGAAAGAAATTTGTTGGATTTTAATTTATTTTTGTGATTGCGCTGTGATGACATTTTACCTTTTTTTGCGTACCATCGCACCATAAGAGTAAACTCAGTAGGTAAATACAATAAATGCAGGTTACAGATCGCCCATCTAGACTAGAGAATCTGCAACCTGTGGTTCAAAAGATGCTGGTTGCTATTTGGAGCTTCTGCAATGTCTCTTAACAACTTTGGCTGAAAGCAATATTATATTTAAATATCAAGCTGCCAGAAAATCTTATCCTGTAGATAATATTGTGATAACAGTATCAGTGGCTATAGCAAGAATCAAGAGAACAACAGATGTCGTCTCAAGGCACTTTTCAAGAAAATCAATTTCAATCATAGATACATCATTAAAAATCAGTTTAAAAAGTTTCCAATCTAAGGAACCCCAGCAGATTCATGGAGTCATTGACTTGCAGCATTCACTCCTCTGGAATCAGCAGGCAGAAACAATGGCTTGTGTTGTCGTTGACTTTACAGCAATCCCTCATACTGAGCATGCATGTAGCGACAGTGGAGAGGAAAAACTCCCCTTTAACAGGAAGAAACCTCC
>JAVLVB010000658.1:175609-187225 GCA_032876305.1 Orestias chungarensis
GCTCTAACTGTGTTAGCCACCTGAAGTTAGCTCTAACTGTGTTAGCCACCTGAAGTTAGCTCTAACTGTGTTAGCCACCTGAAGTTAGCTCTAACTGTGTTAGCCACCTGAAGTTAGCTCTAACTGTGTTAGCCACCTGAAGTTAGCTCTAACTGTGTTAGCCACCTGAAGTTAGCTCTAACTGTGTTAGCTTGGTTTCCTAACAGAGAGGTCGCAGTGAAAGTTGTGTTAGCTAGAACTACTTTTAAAAAATGATTGAATTTGTTGAATTTATTTGTAGTTTTTAAAATATAAGCGAAGTTAAGCTAACGCCAGTAAGACCCCGACCGTTTGGCTACCAACTGGCGAGCAACCGTTACAAGTTCTGGACCTACCGTTTCCGAAGCTGCTCTGTCGGCCTTTTCAGTTAAAGGCAGTTAACACCAGTCTGTTTAAACGGGGAATAAAGGAGCGTTTAAAGCCTTTGCAGGCGCGTAAGGAAAGCTACTGCATTCATAGGCAGAACACGTGCTGTTGTTGTCAAAGGAAGTTGAGTGAAAAAGACCGGATGGCGAAGACGATCGCCCGGCGAGGCAAGTTCCCGGATGTTCGACCTATCCTGGAGGGGCGGGAACTTTAACCGAGATTGATAAGATTTTATTCTGTGTTTCTACGTGTATACTAACCGCCATTAAGACAAGCAGATGCAGTTGTTTGTCAACCCCATAAAACAATAAGAAGAAGAAGAAGTCAAGCTGATGCTTTGACTCAGCGGCTGAAACTCCTCCCGCAGAGCCTCCTTCTTACTCCTCTGCCGGCGGAACGTTAAGGAGCGTGTCCAATAACAACCTGTTAATAGCAGCTGTGCTGTTTGGCAAAATATTCAAACATTTTAACATCTCCTGGTGTGTTGGATTGATTTTAAAACAAGACCAAGTGTCGCACACTAGCTAACCAGTCTACAGAGGATCCACAGCATCTCACATTAATGAAGGACATGTTTAAATGTCCTCCATTTCTCCTATTCTGCTCTGGGGCCACAGCATCTCATTTTTAACCATTTGGGTTTTGCATTTGAGGCCTTATTTTAGTCTTTGTAATGTTAATCAGCACTCCGTTTTTCAACACAGTTGTTCTCATGGTAATGCGTCATAAGAAGTAAGACAATTTCAGCATTTTCTTCCTCAGCTGCACATTAAAAAAAACTCATGTTTCTGCAATGAAATGGAGGAAAATGATTTAAGACCAAACAAAGAAATAAATACAAGAAGTAACAGGAGCTACAACATGGTGACATCCTGAGCTCTGCAGTTCTAGATTACATGCAGAATGTCTAACAGAAAACTGATCATTGCAAATTCAGTCCACTTTAAAGGTGAATCTGACTAGTAGCTTTTCTTTTTAATGAGAAGATTCTCTCTTGTTACTCTCAGAAGTGTTGATCATCAGGGGAGAAAAGTAACTACTTACTCAGAGTTACTGGAGTACATTTCTAGTACCTTTGCTTATCACACTTTCCTTTTTGTAGCACGTAAAATGAGATTTCTTCATCCGGTGAGATCAGATAGTACTGGATGACTGCTTCTTTTTACCTTTACTGGAGCACATTTCTGGGTACTCCCTCCAGCCTGACAGCAGTTATGACTGCAGACGGAAGTGATCGCGATTGTAACGCCTCCAATCGCGTGAATGGACTCCAGGCTGTAGCCAATAGGAGCAGAGACGGTGATCTATAAAGCTCCGGTCCAAGGCTGGCCAGAGCCGTCGGGACGTCGCTGCTCGGTCGGAACCATAGGGATCGTGGTATCTACCAGTTCTAGTAGCTGTAGTTCTGCGCTCATCCGAACACAACAGGTAGGGAACAATTGAACCTTTTACTCTAACATGGATGTTTAGACACTGGAGGCTTAAACAAAACAACATCCGGACGCATTTTTGAATGAATGAAACAGTTGTTTTCATAATTAAAAGCTAGATGTGATTGGGTTCATGCCGCCTCTCCAGGGAACAGCCATGCCTTTCGGAAACACTCACAACCAGCTGAAGCTGAAGTTCTCCTCTGAGCAGGAGTACCCGGACCTCAGCAAGCACAACAACCACATGGCAAAGGTTCTGACTCCTGCTGTGTACGAGCGACTGAGGAGCAAAGAGACGCCCAGCGGATTCACTCTGGATGATTTGATCCAGACTGGGGTTGATAACCCAGGTAAAGCCTGATGGGTTGATAACCCAGGTAAAGCCTGATGGGTTGATAACCCAGGTAAAGCCTGATGGGTTGATAACCCAGGTAAAGCCTGATGGGCTGCAGCTGTGCTGGACGAGCTGTTTGCTCATGGAGGGGAAAGAAACAAAAACCTACCAGCTCTTGGGACAAGATACTCAACTATAGTGTCATGTACTACAAACTGCCATCTTGCCTTTAATGCATTTATCAGAACAGGGTTTTTTTTCTTATTACAACACATGCCAGGGAGCTTACATAATTTATGAAAAGCAGCTGCAGCTGCTTTCACATGCATGTTATCCGTTTCTTGTGCATTAACCTCCAGTGTGAGATTTGGATAGGGAAGTGTGTAGCGAGCTGGCCTCACGCTGTAGACCGTGTCTCTGTTTAGCTCTGAGAGCCTGGCCAAGCTGACTCTGAAGTGGCTGTCAGCCAAGGATGAGTTTCCAGATCTCAGCAAGCACAACAACCACATGGCCGAGGTCTTAAACCTGGACATGTACAGGCAGCTGAGAGAGAGGGCCACACCGAACGGCTTCACCATAGATGGTGTCATTCAGACAGGGGTTGATAATCCTGGTACAGTAACAGTTCCACCATTACTGACTTGGCAAGGAGGGAGAATTGCTCTGTTGATTGTGTTGTTTTCTTGGTGACACTACTTTCTGCAGGCCACCCCTTTATCATGACTGTTGGCTGTGTGGCCGGAGACGAGGAGACGTACGAGGTTTTCAAAGAGCTGCTGGACCCTGTGATCAAGGCCAGACATGGAGGATACAAACCCACAGACAAGCACAAGACTGACATCAACTCGGACAACCTGAAGGTAGTCCCGTCTCCTCCGTTCGAAACAAAAACCCCGGACTTGTTTCAAACAGTCGCTCTGTCCTCTCAGGGTGGCGATGACCTGGACCCCAACTATGTTCTGAGCTCCCGGGTCAGAACAGGACGCAGCATACGTGGCTTCTGTCTGCCACCACACTGCAGCCGTGGAGAGAGGCGGGCCGTGGAGAAACTTTCTATTGAAGGTAGAGGCTGACTTGTAGCTGCTGGGGTCGGGGCGAGTTTTATAGTTTTATCTGATCATGCAAAAGAAATGAATCCATGAATGTAAAGAAACTGGATTATACCTGTTGGTGAAGGCAGTATGACCTCTAGTGGTAGCTACAAAATTGGCAATTGGGTAACATTTGTCTCTAAACAAGTTTTATTTAGCTGAACTGAGGAAAAAACGGCTCTTTGGTTTGTAAAGGTTGCAGATCCCTGACCTACATGGACCAGAGCATTGTGTTAAACTTTCTTAACCTCTTTTTATGTATCATTTATATTTTATGAATTTCAAATCCCTAACAACTTCCATACTTCTACAGCACCTTGAAATGTTTCCGCAGACTGATTTATCTATTGTTTTGAATACTTTTAACCATAATTATCTATTTTACTGTTGTGGGGTTTTCAGGGGGGTTTTGACACTTGTGTTTAACTTCAGCTCTTGGCTCTCTGAGTGGAGACCTGAAGGGGAAATACTACGCACTGAAGAACATGACTGAGGCCGAGCAGCAGCAGCTTATTGATGACCACTTCCTGTTTGATAAGCCCGTGTCTCCTCTACTGCTGGCCTCAGGAATGGCCCGTGACTGGCCAGATGCTAGAGGAATCTGGTAAGTCCCGTTCTCTAGAGCTGCAGATAAAAACAATGTTTTCCTTATCTCATCACTGTGCTCATATCTAAACATGGAGTCTGTCTACATGACATTTGCATGTTCTCCCAGTAACTGTAGGTTAACTGGCCTTTTTGAATTACCCTTAGTAATTAGAGATGTTTGAATCCAAAGTTCAGATGAGCCATTTAATGATTTAGGTAATGTTCTATCCAACAGGTGCACAAAATCTCTTAGCACACATTTATTCTCCTAAATACCTGAATGATTCAGAAGTTTTAATTTAAAGGGGAAACGCCCTCTAGTGGTTGTAAGGTACAAATTCAATACAATAGTGTTAACTTGACTCACTGCCTGGCCTTTGTTGCATCCAGGTGAAGTCCTCCCAAAGCTGTAAATGACGCCAAACAATTTAGTTTGATAAACTGGGTTTAGACTGGTAAAGATACATTTACCCGGTTGATCAGGTAAACTGAGGGAGTCTGCGTATGCTAGATTATCAACAAACGATGAGCATTAAAAATGATACGTCATTGGAAATGGTCATAAAAAGTTATAAGAAGTTCTGAAACAAACTTTCTAATATTTTAACTTTAACATTTTTAACACTTGCGCCATGGAAAATACACCAAAAAGTTTTGAATGAACATAAATTAACAAGCAAATGAAGAGGATACTAATACGTAATATTGTTTCAGTCAGCATGTTTGGTGCCATGAAGGAATGAAAATGTCTTCAACTAAAGAAACGTTAATTTTTTTAAGACTCCATTTAACCTTATTGTCTATTATTTTAATACAATTTCCTCTTCATTTAAACCTTAAAAAATAGTTCTTCATTAACATTATAATGAGTTAAATCCTTTTACATTAACTTGTGTTCTGCATGTAGTTGGGAGTCAAGCTTTGAGAACTTGTTGTGAAGTTTAGGTAATATTGATGCATCATGTTCACTAAATCAGATAATTAACCGTTTTTGCTTGATGCTTGAACTGTAGCGTTTGATCCCAGTCATGTTATGTGGGAAAATGTATGTATATTAAACATAGATTTCACATGTGCTAGACCAGCATTTGTTTAGAAAATGGCTTATTTAATAATTAAATGCTACAAGCAGCATCCAGATCAGCAGTACTTCTACTTTAAGCAGCTTTAGTTAGATACAAAATGTTGACTCTGGTCAGAAAAACCTTTTGGCAAAAAGCCTAATTTTCAGTGCAAAGTGTAAAACTTTTGTCTTTTTAGTTTTTATAACAGCTATTGGTACATTGACAGCTAGTACCGTTAAATGATGTAGATGTTTAGTCTCTAGCTAAAGTAATACAACCTTTCTTTATACAGTACGGGGAACATGATAAATGTTCCTGATTTAAGTGATTAGAAAGTGAGCATGTAAACCTCCAGCAATAACAAAGCCTGCGTTAGAACAGACCAGGTGTTCCCATGGTAACTGCATGCTTTTGTAAAACACTGAAGGTCAGAGTAAGAAGAGATAAAATTGAGATCTTGAGTTGATGTATCGTTTAGTATTTGAGAGCTTCATGACTCAACAAGCACAAAGAAATCAGCACTTTATCACCTCCTGGGTAGATTTTATATTCCACTAATGAAAACTAAGCACACCAGTAGTGGTGCTGGTCATTAAACATCCAGCCTTGCAGTATGTCGGAATTACATGAAATTATACCTAAAATCCATATATTACCATTAGAGGAAATGAAACAAGCATCATGTGTACTGTAAAGATTTGCCATTGTGTAAATATAAATGTTAAATGTGACGTGTATTTAAATTCAGATTATTCTGTTTGAAATCCTCCAGAATGTTCTTCCTTTAATTAAAACTAGCTTCTTCTGATCGGTCTCGTCTTCCACAGGCACAACGATAACAAGACATTCCTGGTGTGGGTAAACGAGGAGGATCACCTACGGGTGATTTCTATGCAGAAAGGTGGCAAAATGAAGGAAGTGTTTGCTCGCTTCTGCACAGGTCTCACCAAGGTCAGCGAGGAAAGTCAATTTCTGATCACCCCATGAAGAATGCCTGACCTAGTTTGATCATCCCAATCTTGTTCATAGATCGAGACCCTGTTCAAGGAGAGGGGTCACGCGTTCATGTGGAATGAGCATCTGGGTTACGTTCTGACCTGCCCCTCCAACCTGGGCACTGGTCTGCGTGCAGGAGTGCATGTCAAGCTGCCAAACATGAGCAAACACGGCAAGTTCGAGGCGATTCTGACCAAACTGAGGCTCCAGAAACGTGGCACTGGTAAGAACCACCACGCAGCTTTCTGCTAATGCAAAGTTCTCAGGTTGCATGGTTGGTTAAACCCTCGTTTGTCGTCTCCCAGGCGGCGTGGACACAGCTGCTGTTGGCGGAGTCTTTGACATCTCCAACGCTGACCGACTGGGTTTCTCTGAGGTGGAGCTGGTACAGATGGTGGTCGATGGAGTCAAACTGCTGGTGGACATGGAGAAGAGGCTGGAGAAAGGCCAGTCCATTGATGACCTGATGCCTGCCCAGAAGTAACCCCCCCGCCACCGAAGACCCCATACTCTGTCTAACCCCCACCACTAACCCCATCCTGTAAATGATTGACTACACTTCATGTTTCTGTATTTAAGTGAAAAGCAATAAAAATCCTCTGGTTCATGTGAGATCTGTAATGCTTTTTAACCTTAAAGTTTTCTAGCAGGACTCTGTACTTGGTTTAGAAAAATGTCTGCACAGCTGTGATTTCAATCATTTTAAACTTGCAGGGAGAAAAAAAAAAATTCTGGTTATAAACAACAGTACTTAGATTTTTCAGAGACTGAAAACTGGAGTATGATAAACCCCAGAAAACTCCCTGATGGGAGAATGTTATGCTGAACTATGGTGGGGTGGAGAGAGGATGGGGGGGGGGGGGTGCTGACATCTTCCCAGATAAATGAATGAAGCTGCATTGACTCCCTTATTGGGAAGTATTCCCTTAAAAGATTCATGATCATTGAAAAACATTCCTGACATGGCTTAGTGACGTTTGAAAGTTACTAAAATGCTTCTAATAAACCACACTGGCAAAGGGAAAAAATCCCTTTGGATCACAATTAACCATTAACCACTGGTATTAACTTATTTTGAGCAGCAGAGCTTTGAGGTTGGCAGGTCTCCTTACAATAACCCTAATCTTCAGCTCCCTACACAGACAACTAGTTTCAAGTGAAGACTAAACAGCCCACAGCCTTAAAAAAAAAAAAAAAGCCTAAAGTGAAAAACTTTGGTGCTTTAACGGTTTAAAGTTGAATTCAGCTGTTTGAGGGCCACCAGTGATGACAGGAGGCTTAGGTAGACAGACGCTTTAATGGAGACATGAGTGAACCTAAACCATGTGAGCATTAACACAGACTTATCAGCTCTAACCTTTAACAAAATACAAAAGACAAAAAAAAACGTAGCAGTGAATCTTGACAGCAAGATGCATTATTTACACAAAAAAACCGAAGGCTGTGTCTTTCTTTGCTTTTTTACTGAAAGAAAAAAAAAGGTGAAATAAATAAGACCAGAAACGCTTTTTTTTTCTTTTTCCGCCACATTCACAGCATGACAAACCATATTCAACTTCTTAATGGCGAACCCTTGTGGTCAGAGCAGACATAGTAGATAATTCAGTAATTATTGCCAAAAGCCTTTATCTACACATTATAATAATATTCAATAGATACTGTGTTGTTTAAAAAAAGAGACATTCAGAAACTGCTACTTTGATGATTGTACAGCTTAAATACCTCTCAATATAGATTTATTTGTTTTATGTATACTTAAGTCCTTCTGCTCATAGTTTTAACTCGTTGGCAATTTTGGAAGCAATGTTTTTAAAAGCGATTGATGACCCAGATATCCTCTTGAAGCGGACGCCGTTCAGGGAGAGACGGGGGAGTTTGCAGACCTCCATCTCCCACTGGACCATGTTCTCCGCCCGCCCGTCTCCATGGACGCACAGAAGCAGGAAACTCTCTTGCTGCTCGTAGTCGCAGTTGTTTGTGTCGAGCACCATGCGAATCTCCCTCATGATGTCGCAGGGCTCCATGGAGCTGGTGGTTCTCATATTCCAAGTGAATCGGAGGGAGCGGGGTTTACCGTCTTTAATTTCCCCTTTTTGATCCCCAGGTACATGGCGACTGTTGGGAGAGACACAGGGAGGAGAGCTCGGCTTAGATCAACAGGATCACATCAGATGTTTGCAACATTTTAACACGGGGAGGTTTTAGGTTTTCACATTCCAACCGGAGCCGCTCTGATCTCAGTTCATTTTCACGTCACATTTGAGTTGCAGCACCAGCGCGTTGAACTCGACAAAATGTAATGAATAGTTTTTGATTTCAGGGAAGTGGATATTTGGTTTTTAGTTGTTTTTTTTATTCACGTTTAAAGGTAAAGTTACATGTTATTTCACCAGACTACTGACTGGGGTCGGGACCTTTCCTACATTTTGTCTGTGACTTCCAAACTGAGGAAGGCCAAATAAAAGCAAAACAAACAAAAACTACTGCAGCCATCTTTGAAAAACCCAGAATATCACAGCGACATTAAGATTTGATCCAGTTCAAATTCAAAGTCCTTGATATAGTCTTTAAACTCAAATGTTTTCCTGCCCTTAACAGCGATAGATTTTTATTCAAACAAAGTTGGGGTCTTTTTTTTAATTTTTTTTACCATTTATACTTTTCTAAAGAAGATTAAGACAATGTCTAAAATTACTGGTATATTATCTTTGGTGATTAGCTCCAGGTCTTAACCCTAATCTTTAGCTCAATCTTGCTCTAAAACATCAATTTTATTTCCTGTGAGAAAAGTGTTGGAAAAATTACAGAACTTTACGACTTATTTCATTTGTTTTACTTTAAAATTAGCTACACATTTTAAAGATACTTAATAAATGCAACAAAATCCTGCTCTTTTCCTGACTTTACAGGCCTTTTAGATATTTAGGTACGACCTAGTTAGACCCCCACCGGTTAATAAATATTTTACAGAAACATAATTGATTTACAGATAAAAGCTTTCCTAAATCATCAATAGATGATATGAAATAATTTAGGGTGACAAAGAGATAAAACTGCCCTGTTTCTTGCCAAATAGTGAGCCACGTTTATTCTCCTATATAGTTTCATCTACAGCTTAAATATTAAACATTTCAGACCAAGTTACTACCTTTTACACACAAACAGAATTATAAACATCTAAGTATGCTAAAAATGTAGGTTTACAAATGTACAGTTATGTATATGCTAGTAAATTGCCCTGAAGTGTTTAATATAGCAACTCTACATGAAACCTAGGTGAAAGGATTTGGCTGTGAAAAGCAACCTGTCAGTTTTTCTCTTTCTCACCCTTAATGCATGATAAACACTGATTAATAATCTTATATGGCACCAACAATTGCCTCCCCCCCCGCCTCTCTTCTTCATCCCATTCTTTTTTTAACATGATAAACCAAAAACACCAAAAAAAACAGATATTTCAACATCTGGGTTGTTCATAGATCGTGTAACGGAGTCTCTGTTTCTGGACTGAAGACATTCCTGTTGGAGACATGCAGCGTTAGCGGAGCAGCACATTACTTGAGCCATGCAACCAGAACACAAACACACCACGGCCGAGTCAGTCAGAGCCAAAGGTTTAATCACGTACTGCTGCGGGACGTCCAATCAGAAGGACCCCCTATACACACACATCTGGGTAAAGCTACTTGGATCTGATAAGGCGGATGCAAATGACGCCTGCGCCCTAACAAAGTAGGCAGGAGGTACTTGGGGAGCAAGAGGGGTGTGTGGCGGATACCTCACCTTGAGCCCTCAAGTCTCCGGTTTCTCTCAAACTCTGTTGAGACTCTGGGTCGCCACAAGAAGATCAGACAGGGAGGCGTGGGGCAGTCAGGGGGGGACAAAACAAAAAACAAAAGATTGTGGATTGCAGACAAAATAAGTCAATTCTGAACAATCACAGAGGACAGAATAAGAGAGAGTGACGACGGCGAGCCACCGCCTAAGAACAGGAAATGGAAGATCTGGCTTCAGTTGGGTGAGAAGTCATGAGAAAACTGAAAGGTGAGGATTGCTCACCTCAAACCCACAACGGAGCCCAGACAGAAAACACAACCCCAAAAAACAGCAGCAACCAAGCAGGTGGGATGAAAACAAAAGAAAGGCGGAGAAGCTGCGAGAAGCTCTGAGACGAGGTCAGAAAACGGGAGAGTTTAAACTCTGATGTTTTACGGGTGGGATTATTAGGTGGAGGGCGATCAGTTATCATTTACTATGTTAGGAACGTCTGTGATGGGGAGAGTCAGATTTCTGTTTCTGCCCCGTTGCTTTTCAAAAAAACGAAAGTCTATTTTAGTAGAAGAGCAAAAAACTAAAATAAAACTTAGCCCCATTTTTAAAACACAATAATTACTGGAAGCTCTGTGGATGTTTAACAGCTTCTTCAGCAGAATAAAAGAGTGCATGCAGGATAGAAGTGACAACTAAAACTTAGTCAACTACTGAGTGGGACTGCTAACAGCTGAGTGATATGAAACCATATTTGATTTGATTTGGTTATGTGTCCCCGAGAAACAGCGATTTATTCCTCACTGTAGACAAACATGATTTTCATTATCACAATAAAGCTTTCAAATTGGAACAAATTATTGGTATAAAAACATTTTATTGGTCTGATGTGATGTTCTACGTAAAAAAAAAAAAAGGTCATCAAGCAGAGAATCGTGCTAATAATGAGAAATATGGGTCTCTGTTTGGTCATGTGACACAGTTATGGTGATGCTACGGATGCCAGGATTGTTTAATCGCAGCAGAGAGGAAGGGTCGGTGGTGTGGTCGTATCCTTAGGGAGTGGGAAATATATGCATGTTAGGTAAATATTGGTTATTGACCATAACTGCAATATTAACATCGGCTTTGGTTATTGGCCCAAATTTTAGTATCAGTGCATCCCTGCCTTGCAGCAAAAACATGAAGTCAACGCTGCAATTTGTGGCTCTTTGGTCACTGTGGTTCCTAGGAAACTAAAATAATGAACCATTTTTGGTTACAGATGCAATACAAGCTAATTTTAGTGGATTTTCTATAAGTTATGATTTAAAATCTGCACATAATATGTGACACGGGAGTTTAAAGGTCATTTTAAAGCTTTTAAACAATGCTACTAACTTTTCATATTTCTGAAAAAAAAAGGTTAAACTAATTAAACTTTTTATTTTTATTTTGTAACAAATAAATTTACAAAATAGAATTAAATAAAGTTACTGTGTGCTGTTTCACGACAGAAACCTAAACTGTGATTAGGGGTCTTAAAAAAGCCCATTCTAAGTTGCCAAGAGCAATAATTGTTTATCATCGTCGTAATAGTAATAGTTCTCCTTTGCTCTACCTTCTTCATGTCTCACTCTATAGGGTTAAGTTATTTAAGTTTTTCTACAGCTATGCTGCTATAGGCTTAGACTGCTGGAGGACAATCTGACCACTTCTCTCTCTGCTACTTTCTTCCTTTGTCCAATCTACTTAGTTACTGTTATTTCAACCTTGTTAACCTTTTGTTTTCTCTTAGTGTTCTTCTCTCCATAGTAACCACACCTGGGCTGGCGTTCTGTTAGCTGAGACAGTTTCTTGGATGAGAACATGGGCTGAGATGCTTCCAGTGACGTTCTACAACTGCTGCTATAAACTCTATTATTTCAGTATCCTGTGCTTCTAATTTAGTTTTCTGTCTT
>JAVLVB010000658.1:194247-207420 GCA_032876305.1 Orestias chungarensis
ATATATATATATATATATATATATATATATATATATATATATATATATATATATATATATATATATATGTTTTCGCCTCAGATGTTTACTTAAAGACGACTTTAAGTACATACTCCTGCTCCGCCATCTTGCTCAGGGCAAATTTGTTTATGAGCCATGCGCTAGCTAAAACAAGGCTAACAATTGGCTGGTTTCTTCATCTACTGCTCCAGTGGTAGATCACAGCGTTAGGTAGCTCATTACTGCCACCTATTGAGCACAGATATAACAGGTTGTGTTAAAAATAAAACGTAATTATGAAAGCAACTAATCGATAAAGTTAGTTGTCAAGTATTTTAAGATTCGTTTTTAATCGATTAAATCAATTATTTGTTTCCGCTCTAAGGAGGATGAACAACTTTTAACACCAACAGTCTACCAGTTTGAAGATCTACCATTTTATTGGTTGAAGTTTGAGAGAATGCGTAATAATGAACCTAGCAAAGCAATGTTTATACTGATTCTCTTTATGCTCAAATCAGTTTTTCATGCCGAGATCTGACTTTTTCTTTTGTTCACTTTAGCATTTTAATGCAGGCTGAAGAGTCTATAGCCCTGAAGGGCATGTATGCACAAACTGTGGGTTTTCCGATACTTCGAAACAATAACGATGTTTTAGTGTTCAGTATTGCTCGATATCGATATCACACAAAGGTTTATTTTTGTAGTGTTAATTGTTAGAAAAGGTTGATTACGTGATATCACTCAGAGACCAACAGTTAATATTAGAAAAGCACATTAAAGTAAAGACTGATGCTGCACATGTCCTCATGTGTAGCATCACTTCGGAAACAACATGTCAATGGAAGTAGCTGGCTGCATTGGAGCAAAGACAAAGGGCCTACCTGAAAAGTCTGATCAATCTTAAGAGTGTGATTCTTAAATAGAACAATAATCAACTCTAGACATGCCAGTTTTAGCTTTTGTTCATATTAAAGTGGCCACGTCCTGCCTCCACTGATGCAAAATGGTGATTGTATCACAGGGAAGGGCATAAATGTAGATAATATGAGCTACAGAGTTGACTTAGATGTAACAGACAGAAGGTCGTTTTTAGGCTGGAAAAGCTGCGGGTGCCTTCAAACAGCCTGCAGGCAACCAGCTTTCTGGGACAACAGGCGAGTGGCTGAAGATCTGAACCGTACATGTTTGCGGTTTTGGGCAAACATGGTGAAAAGATTTTGAAAGAAATGTAGAGGGAGCTTTGGTGAGGAGAGTTACACAGCGTGAAGCCGACTGTGAGGTAGGTTAGCGAGGGCTAAACAGGGGCTGATGCATGTAAGGGGACAGACGTGGGGTTGGGGGGTACGGGTCGGAAACCCTGCAGTCTTACTTGGCCGAGCAGTGGTCCAGAGCGTAGTAGGAGTGGGGCAGGAAGGCCCAGTCTCCCTGACAAGCATACAAAGGGCTGACGGTTTCAAACCTCTGCTGTACCGAACTGGACGAGGCACCGAAAACGACGGCCTCAAAGCCAGAAGAGGGGCTAGTGGCACAAGCCATCTCAGTCATGCTGGGCATGCCAAAACCAGGGAGGGGAAGAACACAGCCCAAATCACAAACAGGCATAAAATAATTTTAAATAGAAGTGAGAGAAGGTGGAAATAAGAACAAGTAATAAAAGAAGAAAAGAAGAGAACATTCCCCATGAGAGGCGAGACCAAAACTCTGCTGTTCTGGCCGCGATGCAGGACCAACGTTCAGCTCTCACCTGTTCTCCTTCCCGTTAGGGATGACAGAGAGGCGGTCCGCGTTGTTTCTGTCACTGCAGACGTACGTGTTCCTCCTGGTCATGCCTGCCGAAGCAGACTTATCCTGCAGAGCAAAAATAAGGGACAGATGCTTCAGGTAAAAACTGCGGCGTGATCACAGAGCTTCAGTCAGAGCTGAGCCTAACTAATCCCAAAGTACAAAGTCTAGGGGCTGTTTGAGCTGATTTCACTCAATTTGGAATCTGGTTTGTACTGTGCGTGTTTGAATGAGTAAGGATCACCATTATTTAGTTCACTAAACCTGGCTAAACAACATCAGAAGATGTACAGTGTGTGGCTGTGTGCCATTCACGACTATTGTGTTAAAGAACACTCTAGTTGTCATTAAATTTGACCGTTTTATTGGTAGCTAAACCAGATAGCTGCCATTGCATTGAACAGCATGCATTGTCCTGGTAATACAGTGGATGTGTAGGCTCTTGCATGCATGCATGAAATATTAACTAAGAGTTACTTATTCCTTAACAGAGACATTAAAGGACATGCAGGAGAACAATTCAATCGTGAACTGATGTCACCAGTAGGGGGCCCTTGATAAACTAGCCGTTACAGGTTAGTTTACTTACGCTCGGGCCGGTGGTGGCTCCTTTCTTTCGGTCAGGGATGTCAGCCTTGTTGGGGTTATTGGCGTTGCCCAGCAGGGGGCTGGAGGGTGGACCACCTCGGCTGCCGGTGGTGCTGGTTTTCCGTTGTGGAGCTCCACTGTCCTCCTTCACGTTGTTCTCCAGGGTCGTGGTCTGGCCTCTCTTCGGATGGGTCACGCCTGGAGCGACTAATGGGGACGAAAAATAGTGATGGGTCCAGCAACACCGATGCGTCGGCGCATGTATCGAGCTCATAGACCAAAACCTCAGTCCACAATCATCCTCATTTCAAACACATTCACTAAAATTTTAACTTTATGGTTCATGTTCACATTATTTATTGACTGTATGTAAGAATATCACATATTTTCAATTTAACTTAAGATATGAAATAATAAAATATATAACATTCAATAACATACAGTGACTTAAATGTTATTGTTTACACTGGTTCATCAAATAGTCTATCTACGTTGCCTGTAGGGATTTTTAATGTCCAGCAGGTGTCAGTATTCAGTGACACAGTATCAATACAGTTTTGCTGGGTCGAAACGCTTCATGACGCCTGATCTACCCTTCACTGACGAAAAATAACGAAAACAAGTGAGGGATGAGGACTAAAAGACGTTTTTAAATGGTTTTACTCATCTAAAAGCTTTGGAAATTATTTCTGACTCAAGATTATGCTTTGATCTAAATAACCGCTCCCGCAGACAAACGCTGGCAAAAATCCTGAATTTCACGCAGTTTTCTGCGTTGAAAAGTGTCGGTCAAAAGGGAAAAAATAATAAAATATTTAGCTGCGCTTAGCTGCTATTTATGCGATGAATATGCAGCTTTTTAAGAATTATGCACCTCCCCGCGTGTTGTGGGCCCTTTCCTTGATTTTGCTGGATTGTCTGCCATCGCAGGTTCACGTATTTTTTAGAGGGACTGAAATAGAAAACAAGAGAATCTGGGCCTAACTGATATTTACCTGTATATTTAACTGTTCTGTCAACATCTTCATAAAAACAACCACACCACTGACATCACCTCTCTGTTTCAGTTAAACACCCTAACATTTTGGTATCCATACCATCATAGTAGCTTCAGTATAAACAGCTTTGAGTGGTCAATAAGGTTAGAAAAGGGCTCAATAAGTTAAATTTATTAGTATGTATGCGTTTGTACACAATACAAAAATGGAGACCACAGCTAATAGGTTTAGTTGTGTTTACCTATCTCCACCCATGTTTCCCCTCTTTAGCGACACTACTGGGTTGCTGCTTACAACAGAAATCTCAGGATGTTGTTTTAGAAACTCACCCTGAAGATGTTATTTGTTTTGCAAGAGACCTCGAGCATCTCTACACACCAACTGGATGTATACAGAGCATAAACTACGCAAAGGGTGATTCTCTTCACGGCTTAGGTGATTTCTAAAGGTAAGACAGGATCTTTTAAGGGGTGGAGGTGAATATAAATGTTAAACTATCATAATGATCATTAAGTCTGCTCACCAGGGCTGCAACATTATGACTGAAGCACTAATCACGATTATTTTGATCAAAATTGTAATCAAGAATTTTAATCACGAATATATTATTATGTCTAGAAAAACACTTTTTTATTGCACCATCAATTACATTGTAGCATCGATTTTTTTAATAAAAAAAATGTGATAAAAAAAAAAAATCAAACTTTAAATTAAAATAGGTGAAAGATTAAAAAAAACTTTATACCTAATACTTTCAAATTTAAAAGTACTGATTGAACAAGTTACTGCAGAGTAAAATCTCAAAGAGCAACTTGAATGAAAATGTAAAATTATAAGAGCTTATAGAGAAAAGAGCAGAGTCTATCTACATTAGTGTTGCTGTAATGGTTTTCTAGGTTCCTGCTGGAAACGGATGGGGATGTTGTGAGTTAGCATTAGCTTTAGCCTTCATGCATTTATGCCTATGAGGTTCCTTCAGCTGGTTGAATGAGTTAGTATGATAAGTTACTCTGTTGCTCTCTTTGCATCTATATTCTTCCCGTTTAACATCTCTTTGCTCTAAATCAGAAATTAGTCCAAACGATGATTGTGGAGCCGTTTAGAGGTACAAGCTCCTCACATGCAGCCGTTTGTTCACCAGTAATCCTGTAGTTTAATGACCGTCACCGTGCGTTCGCCCCATTGTTAACTAGAGATGTGATTAGAGATGCAGACGCCACAGCAGAGCTCACATTCTTAATGTAAATATTGTTGAGGATCAAGTTCAGTTAATTGTGGCCACCTACAAACAATACAATTAATTGGCAGCCCTGCTGCTCACCTTGCTCGCTGTAACGCCTTTGTTTGTTGTTGGAGGAGACGCTCCTCTGCACTTTGAGGTGCGATGGTGACTGACCATTGAGCTCGCTGCTTGGTCTTGGTTTGGCCAAAGACAGATTGCTGCTGGAGGCAGAGTCACTGGGCTCCAGCTGACGGACAGAAACGCATCAAAAGTCAAAACATGCGGGAAAAGAAACCTTGCAATATCTCAGAGATTGTTTCATTGTCTGTACCTCAGAGGCTTTCCTGCCCAGCAACAAGTAGGTAGCTGTGATCTCATCATACTTCATCTTCGCCAGAGAGTCCTGGATCTCCTCCAGGTTATAGCCCATGCCCACCATCACATCTGTAGAAACAACGTCCATGAGTTCATTTAGGCTGAGCAGAACAAAAGGCAACCTGACCTAGACCCTAAATCTAAAGTTTAAAAAAAAGGTACATTTACAGCTAAAAGTTATTAGGCAATGTAATTTTGGGGGTGACGATGGTTAGTTTGGGAACCCACATAAAAGAACAGATGAGAACAGAGGAAGAATTCAGTTTATCATTGAAAATTAAGATGCTAGCATCTTTTTAGCTTCTGTGAGTTTCCAGGGAAGCATCACCAACCTTTTCTGCATATTAAAACAACACTGCAAATGTTCTGGAACAAATCATTCTCAGCCACAGCATCAAAGTACTCTTTCACAAGGTTTATTGTGATTTTTGCTGAACTGAGTGAGTTAATCAGGGCTCGTTTGTGCTGACCCTCTAAAGTCCCGCTCGTCCTGGTGTCAAACCTATAGAATGGTTTGAGAGAGACATTCTGACAGAATAAGAGGCCGTGAGGAGAAAAGAAGCACACCAGGCTTTGATGCCGGGTTTGGAAATGTTACGTTTGCACTCATCTGACCAGAACCTCTTCTGTTTGTTGGTCGACTGCCGACATAAAAGTTCAAAATGTGTGATTCTTATGTAAGAAAATGAGGAAAACTTAGGTTATGAAGGCCGTTCCAATGCACGGTAGTCCTTCTTGGATTGTGGCCCCTGTTGTGCTGCCAGTATTCACTGTCAGAACAGGCCGTTTGTATCCAGCAGGGATGTTATATTTGTACACTATGGGATAATAATTGTTAAAACTGCAGGTCAGCTCCAGCTGGAAACAAACTCCAAGCAGGACTACATTTGCCCTCTTCCTCAGCCCGATCTCATCGTTCTCACTTCCACCCTCCAGCTCATCTGACAGTTCAGCCTCTTTCTCAGCTTCACACTTCAGCTCAGCTGGAGAACTGCGAATCGCTGACTTCCAAAGAAAGGATGCTTGTTAAAACTATTTAACAAATTTGATATGAAGAAAGAATGGAGAACTTGTTTATTTCAAATGAGAATGAATCCACTCATGAATGGCATATTTTAAGTCAACTGCATAAATGATTCTTGTTGTTTTATGTACGGTCAGTTCATAAACTGCTACTTCTCAGCCTGTGGTAGGGACATTCCCTTGATTATATTTTTTTAATTTGAATTTATGAATAATTTAACGGGCACTTCTGGAACAAGAGCGGCCCCTCTCCTAAAAGTAAACACTATGATGAGCACACAGGCTGCTTAGCAATACACAATACAAAGTCAAGTTTGTTACAGTGTTATAAAGTTTAGACTGTAAATTGTTTTTCTAAGAGTGATATTCACTTCTTCTGTCTTATCTAATGTTGACCATTATGCTTTTTAACTGTCACAAACAAAGAATCATCATTTTTTGCCACACTGCTCATCTCTGCAGTATTCCTGAATGACAGACAGCATCACACATGTTTGACAGGGAAGACGGCTGCATTGAATGAGTTATGTTTAAGCGAGCAAAATTCTGGGATTGAAAGGTGTTATACTAATAATCTGAATCTACCATTTAAATGGGAGCTTGTTTAACTTGCCTTTCCTTGCACCAGGCGTTCAGAATAAAAGCAACGACATGCGCAGAGTCGTCAAACTCCCACAGACCACAGAAGAAGAACCAGAAATCGTACTTGCGTCGTCTGAGTTTGAGCTCTTCATAATTCTGCACGACCAGCAAACCACTTTTCCTTCCCCAGCATCGTTTTTAACAACCGACAGCAGAAATCTGTCCACAAATGTTCAGATCGTGCTATTCTGACTGCATTTTGTTAATTTTATTTTTACATCGTTTGAATTATCAGCTGGCATAAGCAATCCCCCCTGACAATATTCAGAGCTGAAGAAGCTAACGGGATGATTTGAAGCAGAAGTTGTCCGGTTCCATTAAGGTTTGTGGTCGCACCGAGCCCTCTGAGATATGACGCAAGTAAAGTTTTTTAATGCGTTTTATTATTGAGAGTGACGTGTGCATAATTAGCCATGTATAATTACGATACTGATTTTACCATTAGAAAAATAAAACTGGAAAAATTGACAATATTTCTACTTGTAATTTCTACTTGTAGTATAAGGAGAATTTCGATATTGCCTAAATGTTAGCCTTCGTCTCTGGGTGAGGGCGAGTTCACACCGACACATGTTCAGATGCAGCCAACCACAGCTGCTGTTATGTAAGAGCTCCCCCTTCTATTTCCAGCCTGTATGCAGGATGTAATGGGAAAGCTGTGCTTCTGCACGCAGCAGCAGGGCTCATGTTCATTTATTCATCATCACGTTTCCTCCTGCTTCTTAAGCTCACCGCCAATGAAATAACCAGAGTGCTCTGACGCTGTGGGACGATAACTTCTCGAACATTCGACTCATCTTCGTGAAGACGACAGAAACAAGAGCCGATAAGATTAAGCCTCTCTTTAAGGTTCAGCTTCAGCAAACTTGTTGAGCATTTGTCTTGTTGTGGCTGGTTACCTATTCTCTTCTGATCAGTGATGTCCAGTTCTGGTTCAGTGTAAGGCTTCAGCTCGTCCTCCTCAAACCCCGCATTGATCCATCGATCCTTCATGATTTGCTACAAGAAATTGAATAGATTGTTTATACCACATTTATAAAATCATGTTTTTTTGCTTTGTTTTTTTAACTTCACAAACTGCAAACAAATAAATAGCATTAAATGTATGGCAGGAAAGTGGATTGCATGCGGTCTGGTCACATTTAGGTTAAATCACCCAAGCCAGAGTTAAGAACTGCAAGAGTGTTACTTTTAATTTCTAGTCGATCAATGGCTCTGAGGGTTTTTAACTAGGGATGTATCCACACTAATTATGGCTGTTCAGCCTCTGATGTAACCGTCACAAGTTCAGGTCGACTGTGTCACATCTACAGGATATTTGTGTTGTATTCAACTCTATTTTTAGTTACACCTTAGTTAAGGGGTAAAGTTTTCCTATATAAAAAGAACATTTTAACAAAAATAGATTGCCGCCTTATTAAACCAGCCGATTATATATATATATATATATATATATATATATATATAGGATGTGCTTGCTTTATAGAATAAATCTACTCTTTCATCAATCAGATGTAAGGTAGGGAACAGACTGCACAAAAAACAACAGAAAAACAACCTCAATGTGTTATTCATAGTTACAACATCAAAAAGGAGGAGAGGGAGGAGGAGCGTGGGCCAGATAGACAGAAAACAGGACACTGTGGGCGTTAGGAGATGATGCATGGGCAGAGAGGAATGGTAGGGGGTGTAGGGGGATGGGGTGACTTAGATGGCATTCTCGGACGTGCTACAGGGAGTAGATTAAGAACTAGGTAGTATATTTACATTTTCTGCTTCCTCTCTCACCTCCAGAGTACCACGCTTGGCCGGGTTAAGGACCAGGAAGCGTTTCAGGAGGTTCTCGCAGTCCGTGGACATGTAGAAAGGAATACGATACTTTCCCCTCAGAACACGCTCGCGCAACTCCTGCAGAAAATAGAGAGGAGATTAAGAACAAGCCTGATCTGAAATTCATTCAGCAAGACCTTAGCGCCAGGCTTACAAAGAACATAATAATAATAGCTCATCATAATTGTAAACCCAGAACGTTTAGAAATATTTTATTGCTACTGTTGATATATTAGGACTAGAAATGTGTGAAAATAAATGATTGATTTTCTAAGAGCTTTAAAAGTACGTCCACAGAGCAGGGAAATGCAACCATCATACAAAGTTTTTTCCCGTATGCATGTCAGACTTTTCCATGGAAGTCTCACCGACCCAGCTGGACCCTGAAATTTTCCTAAATATGAAACATCCAAAACAATATAACTTTTTATGATGGTTGCTCTTGTTTGTAGGTTTTTCTCACTACCTCCAGAAAAACACGATTCTGCGTTCGCAGAAAATCCCGCAAAATCCATGAAATTCACAAATTTCCCTTTGGGATAAATAAAGTATTTTTGATTTGACTGATTTGATTTGAAAGGGGGGAGAATATGCGGGGGTGTGCATAATCCTTAAAAAGCCGCATACTCACCACATAAATAGAATCTTGGCACAGAATTCGCAGAATTATGTAAATTCGTGATTTTACTGATCCTGCGTTCTTTCTGCAGAAATGTGAAATAATTGATTATTTTCTTACTCTTGACTGAAACTGACCCCCCCAGCCAAAAGTGAACGGTCCAGGGTGATGACATCAATATGTCAGCGTGTCGGCCATGTTGGATGTGTCAGATCTGCCCCGTAAACTAATCAAAGCAAATGGACTGAAGTTGATCCAGCGTCTTACTACAGGAGCTTTAAGTTAGTAACAACTGGCTTTGTTCTTAGACCATTTAAGCTCATCTGTAACATAGAATGTTCATATTTAGCTCATTTAGCTCATACTACGTTATAGATGACCTTAAATGGTCCAAGACTCTAAGTTAGCACAACGGGACTAAATAACTGGCTCAGCTATGCTGCTATGTTATGTCATGTTTGCTGCTTACTATGTGTGGGAGAAGCAGGTTTATTCTCCTACATTTGGAAACAACAAGTATCAAATTTTTAACACTTTTCCACATATTTCTGCACTTTTCCGCATTTTCTTTGCAGAAAATGCTCAAGAATTCACTGCAGAATCAAGGATTTTTGCCCGCATTTTTCTGTGGGGACTGGTTTCTTTCTCATTGCATTTGGTATTGGACAATGTAGTCAACTTAAAACAGTAGCCAAACTCACATCAAGAGCTGTCCAACCCCCCAGTTCTTAACTCTTCACAAACTGAGTATATTAATGATACAATTGTTGGCATCCTGACTAACATTGTAACTGAATGTAGCTGTAGACCCTGATCTGAGTTTTGATTCATTTCAGCTTTCAGAACTATCAAAACAAAATAGCTTAATCTAAACCTTCAGCATGACCTCGGGTAATGGAAGCGAATCAAAAAGCCTTTACTAGTCCAGACCCATCACATCATTTCACGTCATTCCTTGATTCAAACATTTGTGAAACATTGCTGAGAATATTGCATTACAATAAGTCAAAAACCTGACAAAGACTTTGAAAGACACACCTTGAGGTTCTGTCCATCGAAGGGCAGGGAGCCACTGACCAGCGTGTACAGGATGACCCCCAGACTCCAGACGTCTACTTCTGGCCCGTCGTACTTCTTCCCCTGGAAAAGCTCGGGTGCGGCGTACGGTGGCGAGCCGCAGAACGTATCCAGCTTGTTGCCTAAAGTGAACTCGTTGCTGAAGCCAAAATCAGCGATCTTTATGTTCATGTCTGCATCTAGCAGCAGGTTCTCCGCCTTTAGACCAAATAAAAAAAGGGAAAACTTAGCGCCATCAAAATAAAGTAAACGAGACTAGCATTTGCAATTTAAAAGATTCTCCCGGGATCATTTCATTTACTTTTTGTTGCTTCTTTAACAAACACGATAGAGTAAATAAATAATTATGTTTATCAATAAAATTAAAAATGTACTAAAGAAAATAACATCACTTGTTAGCGCTACCAGCTGATATTAACATTGCCCTTAGTACAGACACTGAATAGGATTTAAAGCTATGATCAGAACCAGTGAGGCACGTACGAAATGAAGCCAGAGGAAGGGAAGATACTAAGAAGGAAAGTGGATTTTCCATCAGACGTCTGGGTGGACTATTCCATTCCTTCATTAATGGCTTTTTGGGAGTTTCATACCACACTTTTAAGAATGCAAAATAAAAAAGGCAACAGTAAGCCAACCATCTTTGGAGATGAGGACAGAATAGAGAACAGCAAAGCTGCTCCACTTTGATCCATTTGATTTTTCATTGATCATTAATGAACGGGTTACATATGTATTCACTTTCTTTACAGAAAGAAAGTCCTACGGTTGAATCAAATAAGACGTTTTGCAATGGTGGCTGGGATTAAAGGCAGGACCAGGCTCGCTTGTGTTGGAGTGTGGATATTAGAGATTTGAGATGTAGGCCAATATAATCCAGTATTTATATGATACTGCACAGATATCGCATTGGGACCCCCCCCAGCCTATCTCACTTCATCACAGCCGTGTAAAAATTACATTCTCCAAACCAGCTAGTAGTTGGGCTAATGAGGACTGACATCACCTACTTAGGAAATAGTTATGACCACCAACCCACAGCACTTAGTAGAAACACGCTTAACTTGCTCTTAGCAGATATAGAAGCATAAAAGTCAACAGATTAATATTTAATGAAACTGTATTTTCATGTTACATAACATTTCAGTTACACGTCTTCAAAATCCCTCTGGTCCCACATCATAGAGCAACCCACTGGGAATTTCTCCACCACAACCAAAGCCTGATATTGTGTGGTGGTAGGATTATTTCCTCCAATCCATCTTTAAAAGGTCGATACAAATAAAATAAAAAAAAGGGGTTTTCTGGTGCTAATTAAAAATTTCAAAGAGAAATTAAATTAACGATTTTCCCTCATCTTTCATTTAATGTAAAGATCTGAATCCAAATGCAAACTAAGAGTAGCAATCAATGTGTGAATGTTTCTTTAAAAACAAAAAAACCATTTTTCTGAGGCTGTCCTCAGATGTTTTTTACATGACAGCAGGCAGAGAAGGCTTCTCTTAACGCCTTTTCACGGATCATTGATGATCCACAAAGGAAACAAACTCAGCTTCTGTTGGCGGGACGCCAGCCCCTGCTACTGTTTTACAAACGGAAAAACATTCATATTTACACGGGGAGAGCAAAAAGGGCCGGCGAGGCGCAACAGTGAAACGCTGCGGCAGCAGGTGTGCCAGAAACCACGTGACGACGTTCAGAAGCGTCGGCGTGTGTTTACAGACGAGGCGCAATGATCAGAGTCAAAAACGGGAGTGAGGACGGACACGAGTCCCGTCAGCAGGCGGCTTTCTGGTGTGAACCTTTTCCACTTATTGGGTCAGAAGATCTTCATGGTGGGAGTATTAAACTATAATGAAGCTATGCTACAACAATAATTACTTCTGTTCATTTCTAATATTTACAAAAAAAACAAACGACTTCTCCAAATATTCTTCAAGTTGATCTGTTAAAGACTCATTGCGGATTTTCAGGAGAACATTTCAACCTCTCGATCAGACCTGTTGAAGCGCTGCTTCGCCGTGTTGTGATTGGCTTGTGTTGATGCTGCTGGCCAGGCCGAACTCACCTTGAGGTCTCTGTGAACAATGTGCTTCTGGTGGCAGTACTGCACCGCTGATACGATCTGTACAGGAGGGAAGAAGGGCAGAGTTCAGCGCAGTGTCTGCTGACAGTGATAAAGGACGTGGTAGAGAGAGCGATGCGGTCGACGCCAACAGGAAAGATAATGCACAGCGTGGGTGGACATCCGTTCCTACTTGTGAAGGCTGCATTTAATTGGTTTAATTATGGCCAAAAGATTAATCAATCCATCAATCAATGAATAAATAATTCAAGAGTTTGGCTAAAACAGGAAACTAAGCATCTAGACATGGGTTGTGAAAACCATGAACAAGCACTTATGGCTTTTGATTTACAGCATTCCCAAAGCATGACGCTGCCATTACCATGTTTCTCTGTAAGCATAATCTGTTGACCAAATGTCTTGGGGAATGTAAGAACAGAGCTCTGAGATATATTAAAATATTGTTTTCCCCAACAATGCTCAACATAACGACATCCCTGAACTCTCTGCTGCTTTTCTTGGTTTTCTACAAATTGCCACGTTTATTGCCATCACAAGGCAATAAACGCCTCTGGATTTGAAGAAAGCAAAGTCGGCACTTGGATAGATTTATAATGGGGGGTAAAAAAAATAGGAAGTCAGAGAGGTTGCGATGGGACAAAAATGGGGAAAGTTGTAGGAAACTAAATGATAAATGTTACAAAAAAAAAAAACACCTGCAAAAATAAAAAAATTAAATAAAATCTTTACGGAAGCGTTAATGATGAGACTAGGTGTGCACAGCTTAAACTTTGTTGTTCTGTCACTGGTAATGAGACCTTAAACATTTCTGTTGGGTTTTGAAAACCACTGAAATGCTGCTGTCCTCTGAGAGAGGACGCAGGATGGGGCGCCGTCTGCAGCGGAGTCGGAGGCAGAGGTGTGAAACCAGAACACTGCAGGAAGGGGG
>JAVLVB010000658.1:207520-268122 GCA_032876305.1 Orestias chungarensis
GTGCAACTCTCCCATGTGCACGGTTTGAGGGCATTTCTTGGGCATATTGACGTGAGCTGGGCTGATGCGTCCTCCAAACTGAGCCCCTCCTGAAGGCACGAAAGCTGCTGCCCAGTTTCTGCCCCCGGTTCGCACATCGAGCCCGCTCGCTACTGCACAGATGCATGGACTCTAAATTAGCTGCACGGGTTTGTGTGTTTGTGAAAAAGAGCAACAAGGAGAGGAAAAACTTCCCTTCTGGATTCTCAAAGCATAAATGAAAAAATGCGCCGACTTGCCCAGTTTACGTGTTTTTGTAACTGAAAGACTAAATCCTCTGTGAGCTCTGACTAAGGAGACAGAACGTTAGCTAATGAGCAGAAACAAGGCCAGCCGAGGACCCAAAAAGGAGAGGAGAGTCAGGGACGGAGAGTTAGTGAGGTTAGCATTAAAAAAAGGAAAGTGTGACTGAACTGGTATTCATGTTTAACAAAACGGAAATTAACTAATGATTAGTATGTTGCAATTTAAAAATAGCGCATCACTAAAATAAACGAACAGAGATAATATTTCTACATATGGGGTTTTTAAAAAGGTGATTTTCTAACGCCAGGACTTTATCCTCAGGAACACAGGCTAGATTATAGACGGTTTATTTTATCCATTTGAGCCTTTTTTGCTGCCATCTGTTGAGGAAAACATTAGATCTGGTAATATTTGTCTGATAGAAGGAAAAAATCTGTACTGTAATTTGAAGACATTTTAAATTTAGATATTAGGATTTGATTGATCCGCCTTTAACTCCTCACAATTATTGAAACTGTAGAAGCCGCTGTAATACAGACCGCTACAGGAGGTCCATCCTGCCCACAGCCATCAACATCTACAACTCTTCAAAGCACATTGGATAAATAAACAGAAGCAACAATTATTTTCCCTATAGGATCAATAAAGTATTCCTGAAACTACTCGTATTAATTTATTTTTTCTTCAACTTTGTTAAAAAACGTTTGCCGAGCTGTTGGGTGTAAAGCTAGTAGGCTTTCCTCTGTCTGGGAATATATTAGTGAAATGTAGCAGACCGAGCAGAGCTACGAGGTGTTATCAGGACATTTCATCTCATCTCACCTCCACTGGCGTACTCCATCACAAGGTAGAGTGTCCTCTCAGTCTCAATCACCTCAAACAGCTTGACTGCAGACAAGAGGAGAGACAGAGGGAAACGACAATTTCAATTACATTGAAGAACTAGGAGGGGGCAGTTCCAAAGCAAGAGAAATTCATGGACACGAACAAGAGCAACACGGGATAAAGAGATGTCACATGGGCCGCTGTGTGTGTGTGCGTGGTGAAGATGTCAGCATTGCACGGTGAAGCAGCGCCATACAACGGAACGTTACAGCTGCAGACGTGAGCCTGCTCAGCCGTCCTACAGCTGAATGCAGAGAAGGTGGGATAGTAAACAGAGAGATGAAGACGGGAACCTCCGTTATCATCATCCAGCTCATTCTTTTCACATTTCCTGCAGAGGAAATTATGGGCCAAGCAGATAGGAAATGAAAAACTAGTCATCGAATCTCATTACATCACTAAACCAAAGCACGTTAAGTGGCTTGTTTCAACAAAAAAGGGGGAAAATGTGGATGTTTGATGCAAATTGGATTTAGTATTACACTGAAGATCATTGATGCAGCTCAGGATTGTGGGGGTGTTTAACTAAAGCAGAAAAACAAAGTAGTAAATATCGGCTAGCATGCATTACCGCAGTACTAATAGATCAGGCCAAATGTACATATCCGCGTATCACTGGTTTTTAAAGGATAATATTCCACATTTATAATGATGCTTTGATTGTTATCTCTCTTTATAAACATTTTCATGTCCCATACAAGTCGATATACATTTAAAATGATCAATTCAAACAAAAATCTTTTAATTTCCATCAGAAAGCGACCTGATAATGGCTTCTATAACTTCTTTGATTTATCAGATTCCTCCAAAACTCCAGAAGATGAACTTTTGTTGCCCAATAATTGTGCACATATATATATATTTTCTCCAAGGAAAACCACAACCTCACTTTAACTTTCATAAACATTGATGTTTGCCTATCTTTAATGTCTAAGGTTGACGCGGAGCACTGAAGTTTGGGATTAATAGAATTACTTCTCAAAAGTGAGATTTGTCTGCTAAAGATACACAGGTGGTAAAGAATAATAGAAATGGGCTAAAATTGCAGAAATGGCAAAAAAAATTATTGTTAAAATTTATTGCTATTAGTTGTTTTTTTATCATACTCGAACTGTACCTTAAAATGTTTCATTAAATGTCTGGAGATGTGTGTGTAAACTACAGAGGAACCACATTATCAAGTTATCTCCACTGAACTTTTAGACAGATCTGTGAAAGATCCACTTACCGATATTGGGGTGGTTTAAAATCTTCATTATTCTGACTTCTCTGAAAAGCTGAAAGTGACAAAGAAACAGAGTTGGATTAAATCATTTTATATTTAAATCAAAATTACTCAAAGCCTGAAACACAAAAACATTAAATGATCCAACATACATAGTTATTCTATCCAGTTCAATGACTGTGAGGAAGTACTGAACAACAGTAAAATTATCTGTAAGTAGTAAACAAAAAAGTATAAGTACAAGAATACAAATTATTATATCCTTGTCAGATCAACCTGCTCCGTACTGATAGAAATATTAATAAAAAACAAACCTTTACTTGTTATTTAGTGACCATGATTTCATAAAGCTGCAGGGTTGACATTGCTAACCAATTTCATCAGGAAAAATTCAAGGCAAAAATCGTTACGGTTCAGATTAACGAGAGCGGCCGTAGCCAGAACTGCTCCAGGATCTGGCAGCACATCCATGCAGCACTGAGAGGCATCTATTAATAATCGGCTGGTAACTAAACCACGTCCTTGCATTCCATAAAAAAAACGACTCCGTCTTTCCTGAGGCGAGGCTGGCCGCGACGCGCGCCGACGTGCTGATGGACGAACCGCAGCAAACCGAGTAGAGACACAAAAAGCCACAACTTCCTTCATGTATCTGAACAAAATGATGCAACAGAAGTTTTTCTTCTGCTCAGTTTGGTTATCAGAGTGGGAAAAGTGACATTTTCATGCTGGGGAGGGGAGTGGGGTTGTCAGATATTATCAGAGATCTGAATTGAATTTTATTTGCACTGCCTAATCTAGGCTTTTCAATAAACAACAAAACCGAGTTTTCCACCAAGATATGTGTTGTAGTGGCCAATAAAATCCAGAGGTACGTGAAAATGTATATATTTCTGATATCGTTCTGATCCAGATGGCACAACCTAAAATTATATGGAAAATTACGCGAGGAGATAAAAGCTGCTTCGTTAGCAAGCCGAGCTGTATGGAAGCTGATTTCCGTTTGTTGAACTCGTCGTGCTACCGGGTCTCAATCGAGAAGTTGGCCACTGAGCAGGGAAACTCCCCGTCGGCTATCGTAAACCATGCAATGATGACATTGTCTAATTTGCAAGAATCGGCAACAACAGATGATTAAAACAGCTTAAAAGATTTAAAAATTATAAGTTAAATTCATGAAATAATTTCATAATGTTGATTTTTTTTTTTTATTGCTGACAAGAATACAAAGTGTAATCTGGTTGGTTCGCTCCAAACTACTTAATGGAAACACACTTAAATCTCGTTTTTGTTTCCTTTCTTTGTGAAATTTTGAGAGTCAAGTCAAAATCTGCCTGATAATTTGAGGGAATCATTCAGGATTATGGGATATTATAAACACCAGAGAACCAACACAAGTTAGCTGAACGCCACTATAACGCAATCTGAGGTAACAAATAAGGTGTAAGGAGTCGGTTTAATGGCAAACGGCTCGTAGTGATACCGGGGGGAACTGCAAGTAACTTGGAGAGTGAAAATCGTGTCGTAGTTCAATGTTTTAGCCTCTTTTGTAAGTGGCTTTGGCTAAAAGTGCAGCTAAATGCATAAATGTAAATGAAGCGCTCCGCCTATAAGGCTAACAGATGGTGACAGACATTCAGTGAGGCTTCAAACATCAGGCTGGCTCAAAGCACACACAAGTCTGACTCACTTTTGGGGGAATAATCAACATTTGACTCCTCATTTGATAACTCCACTGATTCCAGCAGGTATTGGAATATTGGGACATTGAAATCTGGGTTACAGGTCGTTTCGGAGTCATATTAATAAGTATGACACTTAAACATGTTAGGAGTCCACTTCCACTGGCTGCTAAATACACACCAAAGGTTTAAAGTGCTCCCAAAAAGCTGCTGCCTCAGATTTTTTTCCCGAGCATGGAAGGTTTTAAGCAGCAGAACAACAAGCGGCTCATCAGCTGTCAGGTTCCAAGGTGACGTACCAGTGTGAGTCAGACCTGAAGTAAAAACGGGTCCAACAGCTTTCTGTGCCAGAACATTTACTCTGCTGTGGTGAAAAAGTACAACTTTGTTTCTGATCAGTTAATCCTACTAAACTACACTAAACACAACTAAAAGCTTAAAGTTAACATACTTATCGTAAATACTGCTTAGCTCAAGTGTAACTTCCAGAAAAAAATTCTACTTTGAATCAAAACTCAGAGATTAAGAATCTACTAAATGTGATTTAAGGTTTGCTTTTCTTTCTTCTTCTTTAGTTCAGTCGTGTTGAAACAGCCACCCGATCTTTAACCGCCATGAACTTTCTACAGGCAAGAATAACCTGAAGGTTCTGCTGGCGCTGAATCTGCGTGAAGATGAATTAGCATCACGTTGGCTTTATTCTTTTACCCTAGATCGCTCAGCTGCAACTTTGGATCTTATGGTGAGAAATTTATCCCAATGTGATTGGAAACAGATGAAATGTTTTAAAAATAGAAATTTTGAGGGTAAACAAATGCATTCAAAAAGATAAAACATAAAAGTAGAGTAATTGATCATTTATATGCAACAGTTTCACCTAAAGTTATTTTGTATCAATTGTTTTTATGTAAAATTACTTAATAAAACAAAAAAAAATTAAATTTTTACCGCATAATTATAAGTTAAACTTTTGCATATAGTAAATTACAACTAAAACTTAGTTATCGTTTTTATTTCTATTCATAAAAGTTGATTTTTGTTTGCTGGAACCAATCTTTGCTTAAAAATGGAGGCGCACAAGGTTGCAGGCCGAGGATGAGTCACAAACGACACATTACAGCCTCTGGAGGAAGGAGGACGTGCGTTGGCCTTTTACTGCCCCCAACACACGTTAACCTCAGCTAAGACGCCTCATAACAGACGGCTGTTCTCTTTAGGAAGGCTCCGTTGGGCTCAGCCCATCCATCTGGATGTTTCTGTCAGCTCTCATCTCCACATTTTTAAACCAGGCAGAAGAAACGAGCTCCAAACCAGTCAGAGTGGTAATTATGTCCTCTAATGTGTTTTTCGAATGTTTCCACAGATAACAGCGACAGTTATCTGTCCATTTTGATTCTTAAATTAATACGTTATACATTTTTCTTCTTCTTCTCCCCGTTCTTGGTAGTGAAAGGTCTCTCCACATCATTATACTGCCACAAGTGTAGCGGTTGTTGGTGTGGATTTCTACTAAGTTTTCCAACGTTACCTTGTGGTACCAAAAGGGTTATGACGTATCTAATCCATGAATTCATTTCCTTTCACTGTTCTGCACTACTAGTACTACTTCAATGCATTGGTCCGTCTCATAAAACAGTGAAACGGATGTAGTTGGAGAAATGTGACAACCATCCAGGGATGTTGAGACCAAGGCCCAATAAGTGGGAGGTCCTCGTTACCTCAGGAACCAACAAACACATTAGAGTTAAATGTGCAGAGAAGATTCCAGCTCCTACACAGGGAGGCGTTTGGGATTGATTACCTCCTTGTTTCTTGTATGAAGACCTGAATAACCAAGAAGTGCTTTTGTAAAATACCTAAGCTCTCAATGTGCTTTGCTCCAGTGAAATACTTAAATATCTTCATGTTTAAACCCATTGCTAACAGCAGCGTTTGCTAATATCGGCTAATATAGGGTTACATCAGAAGATACCAGGACATCACAGACACTGGGGCGACATGGTAACGTTAACTAGAGAAATTAGTCTTTAAGTTGAACAGAACATTAAAGGTTCTTGATTTCTGAATACACAAACCACATGTTTGCAACCTCAGCATTTTATTGGTTTGGATGTGGATTTTCCTATTTTTTCCTGTTCCTGTGACTCAATAGATATTACGCGTACTAAGACTCTAAGCTTTAGTTCTTCTCTGTTTACATTTAATCAAGACTAAAGAGTCCCCCTCCCTCCCCGACCTTTGACAGTAAACCTTGGAGAGCACAGATGTGAGCGTGAACTCAGGTTAAACTGCTGAAAAGCCATTTTAGGAGTTAAAAGAAAATATCCTCTGCTAATGTCTGCTAACGGCCTCTCAACCACTTCCACAAGAATCCAGTCCCATCCGTTTCAGGACAGGTCAGCCAAAACATCCCATCAGGTACCTTATGATGTTCAGTAGCTCGCTATAAAATATTTAAGGGGAAGTTAAGTTTTAAAGGTGATGTTTTGTGAAGTTGTGGAGAGTGATTGGTTGTGGCCGTGTTTGTCCCGCTCAGACGGCATCGTTATCTATTCGCTAATCGACTTCCAGAAGCCAGTTTTTCAGCGTGGTTCGTTTAGATTGGGAAAGCTTTGAATTCCTAAACCGTGAGGATGTACATTTATCTGTACAAATCATAAAACAGCTCGTCTCACTCTCCATCTATTGGACCAAAATATGGAACCCCCTCTGACCTCAGATTTATTTATCTATGTTTTCAGACAACTGGAAATAAAGTCAGATTTCTCAGCTCATGTCCTTATTATTTCAGAACACCATGAAGCAAAGCAGTACTGCTTTAGCAGCATAGTAGAATTTGGTTACAGTGAAATGCAAGACTGGGATGATCTTTCTGATCCAGCACAATGTCTCAAAATTTAACAGAATTATGTTTATATTCTCAGATTTAAAACAAACAAACATTTCCTTCTACAGGAATTGATGGTTCCCATATTGTACAACACAAGATAAACCAAATAAAAAAGCAGGCATGTTGGCCTCACTATATCCAAAGTTTAAATCATCCTCAGCAACAATGATGAAGACGCATTGTGCAACAGATTCAGAGCCTGATCTAATACAAATAAAAGGGTGAACACTCCCAAACCTTAACACACACAGTTTACTAAGTATGATGTATGTAAGATGATGTAACACAGACTGCTACAGGAGATCCCTCCAACCCCCATCAGCATCTACAACAGATCTTAAGATATTAAGAGGTAAAAAAATGTATTTCCCCCTTGGGATTAAAAAATATGAAAGAATTTAAAGTTATCAAGGCACCAAAGAATCTGAGCTATGGTTTAAAGTCCAGTATGATGAAACAGTATAAAACTTTGAACTCTACCCATCACCTCAGAGAGTGATTCTGAGGTCAGGACGAGTCAAAACTGTGACTGCAGAGGGAATATTTTAGTGCAAAACGTATGAAATGCACCTTTAGCTTATTTCTTGTGAGCTTATGAACCATTTAAAAATAATATGTGAGGTGGATAAAGCTGCTATTGCTTTCCCTACCAAGCTAAACGATTACACTGTGTTCATTTCAATAAAAAGGAAAAAACAGAAAGAAGCTGATCGTCTATAAATGGAAACGAATCATGAGCATTATTCCAAGTATTCAAACACATGTTTGTTTTAAGTTTAACGTGCCCTAGTTCCTTAAAATAAACATCAAAAGAAGCCAAACGCTCTGTGGGACCGGATGATGAATAATCTGACAAAACCACTCAGGGTGGGTTTTTTTCCTTGCTGATGTCAAAGCAGTCCCATAAAAACAACAATGACCGACACAAAGCTTCACGCTTTGTGTTGCTGTGAGTGAACAGCGCCGTCATGACTCGGTGTCTTTGTGTCACAGCGAGTGCCAAAGGGCCCCGGGCCCCTGAGCCACAAAAGCAACGATCAATGGCGCTTCGGAAAAACTGATGGAAAACCACTGGCCGACCACTGAGAGGGGAGCTGAGGCGGAGCTCTCTGCCTCCGGTCTGTGTGACGGTTTAAGCAGAATCAAGTCGATGCTGCTTTGATTTCCCCAGAAAAACATCGGGGCCGGAGGTCAAAGTGGCAATAGATGAACAAACCTCTGCTCTCGAGTACTAATGAGTATACAGAGCTCATTTCAACTCGCTCACTGTCAAGCAGAAAATGTTATTTTGGTTTTTAGTGCCTCAAAAGTCCCAATCAAGTGGATTCCAGCTGTGAGTAATTAATTGACACATATTCAGCTGTTCTGCAGTTTATAAATGAACAACCAGCGAAGTCGATGGAGGAAGTTGTGGAGAAGTATAAAGCAGGGATGGCTCAAATTCTCCTGGAACACTAGAGTTAATCACCAGGACAACATGGTAATGGCAGCATCATGCTGGGGTGATGCTTTTTCCCACCCCCAACACGGACAGTGAAGCAGGTCAAAGTTAGAAGATGGGATAGAGAAACACATCCATGTTTGATTACAGAATATTTACGTGGCCTAGTTAAAGTACGGATGTAAATCCAACATAGCAAAGCAAGAAATTCACGCCACACTTTTCCAATTATTGTTTGATTTATAAAACATTTAAAAAAAGAAGATTTTCCTTCCACTTCAGAATGTGACTATGTGACAATGTAGAACAAAAACTACCCAGAATACACTTCGGTTTTTGGTTTTTCATGTGACAAAAATGCGAAAAGTCGTAAATTACCTTCTGAAGGCTGTTGGGGTTCAGCTGTGTCTTGTCTATTATCTTAATCGCCACCTACAGAGAAAGAAAAATAAATCAGAACTTAGCTAAATATGAGCAAAGAGATAGAAAAGAGTGATAAACAACAAACACACAAAGGAGAGCTCAATAAACCAAAGGGACTAAAGCCACAATTTACAGACTTCTGTTCAGTTCTAATCATGTGGCTCAGGAACAGTTTTGGAAGACGCCACCTGAAAACGTAACTGGCGCATATTTGTGTCAGCAGCTGTTTGCTAGCTTTGTAAATCAATCCTGAAATCAAATGCTCAGCAGCAGCAGCAGTCTGGCTGATGGAGCCGATGTCCTTAAACGCATCAGACAGAACTCAAACATATGAACCAGAACGCTCTTTAAACACACCGTAAAAACGCCTGTTTATCTTAAATGCAGAGCCGTATACTAAAGGGCCACAGTCTGATCATTACAATTTAAACCCAGACTCAGCTCAGGTCCCCCTAATTGGACCATATTGATATAAGGAAGGACAGATCATTGCAGAACATCATTCAGGTAAATCAGCTTAATTTCATGTTTTTGTTTCTTTAACAAAAAATAATGGAAAATGTCGCATTGAAATTCAGGATATAATCTTAACTTTAAAATCTACAAGTTCTGCACAGTCCTACTAATAACTTTACTATTTATCCATTTTCTAGATTTCTAACCTAAATTATTATTATTAGTGCCCTTTTAAAATATAGTTATCTTTAAATTAAGGAATAAATCACAATCTTCCACTTACAGTTAATGTTTTAATGAATTTCCTTTATCTCTAAATATATTTTGAGTTAACTAACATTTTCACTATACTTTAACGTCCCCGTTATACTTTATGCAGGAAATCTCACTTTTTTCTTTGGAGTGTGTTAAATTTTCACAATAAAAAGGTGCAAATCTCTGCCGTCTACCTCTCTGCCGGTGAGGATGTTCCGGGCAAGTTTAACTTTGGCGAAGTTTCCTTTGCCGATGGTCTTGAGCAGCCGGTAGTTGCCGACATGAGGCTGCTGCGTCTCGTCCGAGCTCCGGGACCGCATGCCGGTCCGAGCCGAGCGCGTGCTGAGCTCCTGGCGTCCGTTGCTGTGAGACGTGTGCTGTGGAGAGAACAACGGCGTTAGATAAACGCTGCATGTTCATCTTTGTACATCACCCATCACTCAGGAAACGGAGGGAAGAAAAAAACAAACAAATAATCAATATTTGTAATTGATTAGCATTTTACAATTACAGTCCTGCTAATCTTTTGATTTAAACGGAAATCAATGAAGGCATCATCTCATCGCCAATATAAAAGCAACAGTATTCAGTTAGACACCAAATCTGATCAAAACAATCAAGTCTCTTTCCACATTCACCCACACGCTCTCAAAAACACACATTTATACACCATTACACACAATAGGGGGTAAAGTCCTTTGCCCAGTGGCACACTGACATGTTGCAGCTGGAACTGAACCTGCAACCGGCTTAGTGCAAGACAACTACTCTCCGAACTTCACCACCTGAGATTACAGAATATGTTAGTAATCTCAGAGAGTAATTTAATAAGAAACCCAACATGGAAAAGCATAGAAACAGACAACGCTAATCACGCTAAATGTTAATATGGAAGGCTAAAGACAGAAAAGATTCACATTTTAAAACCGTAAAACCTCTTTTTACACAGACATGATGAGAGTCTTCTTTAGTAATCAACACCACCACAGAAATCAGACATTCCCATCGTTTCACCTCATTTCTCTTATTCCCCCCCAGTATCAGCATCTGACTCACACTAAAAGCTACTCATCATGTGTCCTGGCCTCTTTACTGCAGGAGGTGCTACAGAACCTGCGCTTAAAAATCCCTCAGCTTAAAGCTTCTAATCTAAACTGATTCTTAGTCCTGCTGTCAGAATATGTGATCAGACCAAGCGTTTGAGCGCTAAACATGGCAGCTTTTGACCCCGGTTAGATGCTGACGCTGTGTTAACAGGACCAAGACAGACAAGGTTAGTAAAACACTAAAGTCCCATTACTATTATTATTATTATTAAAACTTTCACCGCAGACAGAATAGTCAGGTTTCTCTTAGTGGAGAGGAAGCCATTAAAAAATGAAGGAAGCAAAACATGGCACTTGTTGCTTCAGACATTGTTTACATCCAGATTTTCCAAGTCTGGCTTCTTGTGTTGCATTTCTCCCATCGATGACGTCAAAGTTTAACAAAATACCATGTGACCGTTCTGACCGAGGTTGAAAACTGTTAGGCATCATGTCGGGATTAGCAGCTCATACAACATTAGCACAATTCTGATTTTTAACTTTGATTTTCTTCAGGGGGGAAAGTAGAAATATGCAACAAGAAAATCAGAATCTGAACGTTTAGGCTTCCTTGAAAAAGTCAAATTTGGGTCATAAATAGAGTAAATTCACTTTATTTCTTTTTCTAAAGATAAAAAAAGCAGGAGGATTCTAGTCTTCTTCAATAAGGCAGACACTTAAATATTACGGAAAAGCAGCTACAGCACCCTGAGTTAAGTCTGTTTTAATGGAAAGCCTTGTGTATGTGTGAATTAAACTTGAAGGATCAATCAATCAATCGGTCTGGCTAAACAAGCCACTAGCAGATAGCTTCTGCTCAACTGTGAACCCGAGCGAGCTCACCCTCTAGATATCAGAGGAAAACATTGAATCAGAGGTCCAGTAACAAAGGTTAATAGTTCCCTTTTTTAACTTGGTGAAACCTGACTGATGTCCGTTTCCGTGTGACATTAACGTGTTTGGAAAGTGAAAGAGGAAAATAAAGCTCACGCTATTTATAAAATGTAATCAAACCCTCGTATAAAAATAATAAAACAAAAAGGAAAATAAACTGGGTTACGATGAAACCTATAATTCAGCACAAATTAAGGGAAGCGGCCTCCCTTTGAGTCCCTACGACAGCGAGCAGACAGATACTCGGTGTGGTTCGGTATTGATTAGCCCAGGGAGTCTCTACCCCCCCAAATCATCCGTCTCCTTTTATTCAACCCCCACCTGACTGACCCCATTCCCTCGACAGACAGACCGGGTTATATTGTGTCCTAAAGCAATCTCAGCCCAGCAGCTGATTCAGATGCTAACAAACACGCGGGGTCGTCGAGGTTGGGCTGTCAGTGGTGAACAGGACACGTTCACATTTAGGACGTTCACTGAAAACTTAATGTGCCTCGTTATTCTGATTATAACACAGATTGATGGCTACCAGACAAATCTGAGAACGGAAACTGAAGATTTTAACTGCTAAAGAACCCGAGAAGTAAAACTCGTTGGTTTTTATTGCAGGTAACGCAGAGCTCAGATTCTCCAGACCACTTTTATTTGGTCAAATAGTTTAAAAGCTCCATGAATGAAACTGTAGACTTAAACGGATGACATCAGATAACTTGTTCCTTAACCTAATTACACGTTCCTAACTTGTGCAGCAATTAAGAGACATTAACTTGTCACCCGGTCGTTGTGTTTGTCGCCCATCACCGACAAGCAGGTTGAGTCACAATAGCAACCATTGAAATCAGAGGATTGTGTAATGCCAGAACTTGTTCAGTCTACAGTCGCTTTGTACCTTAATAATTCAAAAAACTACACACACATATCAGTGTTTGGGTTTAGTTTTGTCACAGCTACATTTTCATGAATCATAATTAGTCAGTAAAGCTCAAATCTGACTACCTTATCAAATCAAATCTTATTTAGAAAGCTCTTGTCACTTAAATTAAAACATTGTTACATAACCGGTCTACCGCAGTTTTTATTTCAATTTGTCTGCTGTGGATTGTAAAGCCTTTAAATCACTTTTAAATTTTTTTTTTTTTTTTACATACGACGGTATAATTTTGATAAACTACTAGAGGAAACCTGATGTAATTCCTAAAAAACAACCATATCATTTAAAGTTTTTTTAAAATAAATAAAGAAAATATCGTTTCCAAAAGACGATTGATACATAGTCTCCTATGAATGTTGATTATCCTGAAAAATTATATTAAAAACACAAATTTCAATCTAAATACACGAACATTAGCGCTAAAACATTTCACAAGAACTCTTGGTTTCATTATCCTACATTATTATCCGAGGTTATGAAACAAAACAGCTAAAACATGCATTTGTTATATTAATATGTTTTAATATAGGAGCTGGTTCTCTTATTTATTTTATTAGGGGCTTTTGGGAAGGACTAAAGAGTCACTTGTGGCTCCAGAGCCGCAGGTTTATCCGACTTTTGTATCGACCACTCCTGGTTTAAAACAAGGAGGTGACCTGCTGTTGGTTATTGGAGTCTAATAACCACATTACTGTAGAAAAAACATTTAGCAAATCAAGATAATACAATAAACATGAAGAATCAATAGAAGAATGTGCAAATTTAAGATGTAAGATCTAAACATCTAGACTTTTCTCCACAGCAAGTCAAAGGTAAAAAGCTTCCATGCAAGAAGATCGAAGTTAGTTAAAGTTAAACTTTTAAGAACAATGAGAAAAAAATTTTATTTGATTATGAGAACCAGATAACTTAATGTAAAACCCTTTATTACTAAACAAAAAAGCTGAGTTATGCGGCTGACAGTACAACCAGTTTCAATGATGATCGGGACGAACTTCACCAAAACGCAGAGGAAAAGCGTACGGAAACATTTTTAGGTGCTCCCAGCTGCCTGTGGCGCTACCTGGGCGTGATCAGGTCTCCACATATGTTCAGGCACTGGGAAATAGTGGGAAATTTAACCAACGCAGCGGAAAACAACTCCGCAAAACAAAACAAAAAACAAAAAATGAAGAAATACGAAGAGTAAAGGAGAAGCTTCAGTTCTAGGGGAAATAGAAAAGGAGCAAGGTCTGAACTCGACCGTGAAAACGTCAACGCTGAAGGAGATTTCTTTTTTTCTCGATTTCTTGCCGACATCGTTGAGGGTAAAAACAAGTAGGATAAGGTCACCGGCAGCAGATGAACTACAATCTAATCCCAACATTTAACTCAAATAAATCCTATTTCATTTAGTAGTTCATGACTTCCTGTTAGGAGGCCGAAAAACAACAACAAATAAACATTCCTTCCTTCCTTCCTTCCTTCCTTCCTTCCTGAGAAGTTACTCACAAAGCTGCGGTGTCTCCTGGCTGACTGGGATCCTGTCATGTCTCAGCTCTCTGCCCCACTGATAATCCAACAATCTTCCCAACTCTGAGAGCCACAGTGACCACACAGGAGGGAAAAGCTTCCTATCCTATCCTCTCCTGTCAAGCCTGCTGCAGACACGCCCGCACCACAAACCAACCCACACCCTTTCAAAGTAAAAGCAGCCTCATTCCTATTGGGAACATGGAGTCCTACATCTCCAATTCGTGTTCCCGGCGTCTAAAAAAACACGTTTTAAACTCCTTGTATGTTAATTTGTTGACACAAAACGCAGACGGGAGCAGGAACCAGTGGCTCAAGAAACTGAATCAATAGTTCTGTGCTTTGTTTGTGTTCGCTGTTATCTCCAGCGGAGTCTGAGCGGCTACCACGGCGAGTCATGAGACCGACGAGGTCACGTGGAGATGTTTTTGTGCTTGCAGTCATGGTAATGGAGGAAGAAAATTAAAACTTAAACTTCAGGGAACCCCTGTAGCAGCTGTATTTCGCCCCCCAATAAAGACTAAGACGTAAATGCAATCGAATGACTCATTTTTAGGAAATCTCCAACTATTTCACATCTTTTAATGCATACTTTCTAAACTCGTGTTCGCGTTGAATTCATTAGCGATACATTTCATTTAGCCTTTTTGTAAAGCATGGATTTGCTTTGGATTTGGAAACGGTTCCCATAAAATCTACACTTGTTTTGAAAAGATAAGAGTTTATAAATGTAGACGAAATCATTATCAATTCTGAAAGAATAAATATTCCAGCAACTATTTAATTGTTGTGATAATGATGATTATTATTATTATGCTCATTAAAAAGAGAAAACTAGAATCTAAATTGATAGATAACTATAAATAGACATCATTTACTTGCCTATTGTATCCTGACAGGGTCGGTTCTACACAGGGGCCAAAAGGGACCGGTGTCCCCATTAGAGCCTGCCCTGCCCCCTTTAATAAAGTGAAATGGTGCGTTCCATTTATCGCGGTTTATAGAAGTCAGAGGTGTGATGTCCCCCCCACCCCCGTGTTCCTATTTGGTTTTTACCGACAGCAAACGCCTTCAAGATTTGTGATGGCGCAAACATAGATGTCCTGTCGCGTCTTTGAATAACGGTGAATAATCAGTTTAGGCAGATAAGTGCCTTTTTAGCACCAATTGGTTAAGCTTACTTTATTTAGAAGGTCCCAGAGTGAAGTTGGTTAAATAAAAATGTACGCAGGTGTCAGATTTTTCTATTAAAATGTTTTTTTTTTATTCCCTGTTTTAACTTAACAAGTAAACTAAACAATGCTTTATTTTGTTAAAATAAAAAAATAACAGAGTGCTGAAAACATGTTAATATATCTGAATCTTATATTACAAAAGGAATAAATAAGTCGAATAAGATAGTTTTGACTGAATCGCTTTAATTTTGAAACTCCATCCCGGAAGCACAGTCAGTTCCGTTCTAACCGACCTAAAGTTTCTCACACCGGGAGTGTGAAGGAGTCAGTGGGGGCGGGGCCAAAAAGACCGCTATCTGGACGCTGAGTGGTTAAAAGCCTTCGATGACAGCTGCAACAGCCAATGAGCGACCAGCACAGAAACTACCGTCGCCTGCCAGAATCAGTAGGCAAAGTACTTTAGTTTTGTTAGGCCTAAATATCCCCAGTGTACCTTTTTATTACCAACTACACTTATTCACCTATGAGAGAGAAAAAAAATAAAGCTTACAGCAAACACATGCATTCACGTCCAAGATGAACAGGACGTGATTTTGACGCACAAGTTTTACTTGTCCTGGATTTCCAAGCAAAGTAAAACTCGCGCCGAGGACTATTTGGGCATCATGAAGGCAGACAATAAAAAATAAAAGCGACGGTGACGACAAACAAGCTCCGCTACTCACACTTTCCGTCCCCTTCTCGTTGACGGTCGGCAGAGGCGTTTTTGTTGACATCGTTTATTTGGTCCTCCTTAACCAGGAGGCGTTCAAGGTGACAGAAGAAGAAAAGAATCCTCGGCTTTAAAGCCAACGGTCAAAAAAAAATGAGTTCTGTGTGGGAAAAAAGGCTCGGCATGGATCGTGACTGTTCTCACCCCAGACCCGGACCGGACGTGTTAGAGCTGAACACCTGACAGACAAAAATAAATAAAAATAAAGAAGATTAACTTGCATTTAGTGTTTAAACATGTTCCTATTGTTTGCACTCGACAGGCTAACGGGAGTCGGTGAAGCTAACTAAACTAACGGGAAGGCGCTGTCGGTAGTCACTTCCAACAGTCTCTTCCCCTCCGAAACGACTGGCTTCAGAAAAACAGCATGACCCCGTGGGGTGGGGACGGTGGCGGAAGCTTTTAAAATGTACCGGTGGCTGAAACGCTCGCCACAGGCTCGGGTTCTCCCATCTCCAGCGGCCCAGAGCGAAGCGGGTCTGCTGCTTTAGGTGGGACCAAAATGGCTACTCAGCGCAGCGGTTGGGCTGGATTAGGATGCGTTCAAGGACAGCGGGACATCAACCAATTTCGGAGATGAAATCACCTCTGAAATCACTATCCGGGGAAAGTAATAAAAAAAAAACACATTTCAGATAGGTTATTGTAAAACAATATATTCACAGTATCATTTTAAATTTAAAATAGTGTAGTGAAGATGTCATAAAATCAGTCTGCACACAATTGGAGTAAAAGTAAACACGTTTGAGGAGAGTAACTAGTTCAAAACATACAGACAGCCTTAATTAATCAGAATAAGCTGTTTTTTTATATCAAGATTGTTTGCAAAAACAAGGAACTTGACTTTAAGCTTTCAGGACTCACTGTGCACACATAGAAGAGAAAGAAAAGGAATAGAAAACATGTGTGTGAGTGTTTGTGGACAGCCATTTGTTATGAATTAAAAAAAACATAAATAAAAAATTCATGGTGTTCATCAGAGTGATAACCTGGAAGAGAAATCTCTCTTTATCAGCAAGAGCCCAATAGTGTTCTGCAATGCAGAGCTGAAAGTAAATGTTGGTGTCCAGGATGTTGGGGGTGACCCGAGATGTTAGCTGCCCTTTTCCATACAGGGCAGGGAGTCAGGGAAGGTTACAGTCCAGAGGATTCTCTCCACAGACCTGATTGTCCACAGCAGTCTGGACCAGCCCAGTGTTATGGAATGAGCAAAAACCATGCAGTGATCAATCCGAATATCGCTATATCCCTGATAAATTGCTTTATGGGATGTCACCAGGGGAAAGTGTGAGAAGATTAGATTAGATTTGTCTCAATAAAAGAAGAAACAAAACTAACCAAGAAACCATTAATTAACTTCACTGAAAGATCTGGCTATAACCTTTAATTGAGTATTATTATGGAGCGTCTTATTAAAATTACAGGTCCGGACATTTTAAATCAGTACAGCAGGAGGCTGACCTTTTACATGCATGGTTTAGAAATAAAGTCAGTGTTTTCATTTCCAGGTACAAACTGCATTGTTTGTGGCAGACACACCATAGGCTGTAAAGTTTTGTTGATGTTACATCTTCAGCCTATCAGTCAGTATATTCTTCAGTCTGCAAATGTCATGGATCACAGTCATTCCAGATGTTGTTTTGCTTATGTATGAAAAATGTCAAAAAATCAACTGCTTGAAAAGAAAATCCTTAATAAGAACTAATTAGTCCGATTTTTTTAAGCTGTTTTTCATCAGCGAGCTCAAACCATGCGGTTGTTCGCTTGAAATGTTGGTATAGATGAGCTTGGGTGTCACATGTGCACATTTGTTTTAAGAACTGTTATTTTACCTTCATTTGCTTCATATTCAGTTTTTCTGTCATTAAATTTTTTAAAGTCTTTGTCAGAAGAAAAAAAAAGTCTTTACATTTCATTAATGCAGCGTAGTTGGTGTGACAATCTGACACTTCTCCTCCCTCTTTACTCTTCTAATATCTAGTCTTCCTTAGTTATTTCAACTGTTAGCTTTCTGTTTTCTGCACCTGGTCTTACGTTCTACAGGTGTGACACGAACTGATGCAACCTAATGCTCTCCATCTCCTACTATTCACCTTTGACTTCAGTTTAACAGACAAAATTACATCTGCACCAGTTCCACTACTATTTTGTTTTGTGTGTATTTGTGTTTTCTGTCTTCTCAAACCTCCAGTCACTCATGGCAGATGGCCGCTGATACAGATCCAGGTTCTGGTTCTGGTTCTGGAGGAGCGAATGCTGCAACTCAGTGACTCCATGCAATCTGGTGAGTTTCCTTAAACTGAAAACTTTTTAAACCTATTTGAAGAAACTGAACATAACTTTTTATAACTAGGCTCAATTGCAAAGGATGTAGGATTGGCCTGAAATTATTTTTCTTGTTAAATATGTTGAACTGAATTCAATAAAACATTTTTCTTGTGTTTGCTTCTGTCTGTATTCTTTGTTTATTGGGATCGTATTGTACATGAAATGTGCTTAACAAATAAATAAGTCATGCTTCACATTTTTGCACCAGATTTTTATGGTACATGTTTTGTTTTTTGCCATTTGTGTTGACTATTAACTCATTTTTCATGTACCCCCCCCAAAACAAAAAAAAAAAGCTGGTTAGTTTGGTTGTTGTAAGACTAGTTTACAATAACAGCAATGATGCAGATTGTGAAGTCTACATGCCACAGCTTTGCTTTGATGAGGTTTGTTTCACGGATCTTTTGTTTCCGACGGGACCTGAAAGCCTCACGAGTCTGTTTAGCTGAACGGGCGGAAACCGACTGACCCCAGGAGTACCCGGGGAGACCAGGACCGTGACCAGTCAGGAGGAAATGTCTGTGGTGGTCTCTACACCCACACATTAGGAAGGCAGGGGTTACAAAATGTAAAATATAACGAGTCTTTGTTTTGTATAAATCTCAAATGCAGTGAATTATGCAGTTTAGTTATAAAATATTTAGAGCAGCAGATGAAAACAGTTGACCGACTGGATGCAGGGATTCTTAAAGCTACAGTAATAAAAGCTTGTATTCTTAAACCACATGAACAAAACTACAGAACATGTCAGTAAATAAACCAGTGGAAAAACAAGTTTGATATTTTCCTGTTGCTGCTCAGTCTCTGATTAGTTTAGAGTAAATCTTTACTTGCATGTTCTTCACTCAAAGCTGTGCAAACATTGCACAAAACTCTGCTCAATCTTGTGCAGCCAGAAAAATGTTTGTTCCCACTTTTAATGGACTTTGTTGTTGGGGAAATATTAGACGGCTTCACTGGACAGGATCTGAAAAGGTTTTAGCCGATAGAGAATTTGTGCTAATTTATCATTTATAAGGTGGACGAGTATTAAAAAGCTAAGGCTCCAGTAAAACCAGTAACTGTTGGAAAATAATTAATAAATAAGACATTTGGTAAAGTTTTGTTTGACAGATCCAGAGCTTGTGGGTCGGAACGATTATATAAACATATATAACGGCATTGTTGAAAGTAATCTCCAAGTTTTTAAGCTACGACTATAATAAAGAGTCAAGCGTGACGGATAGCAAAACATTCTTTATTGACTGGAAAAATACAGGGACCTCAAAACAAAAAGCAAAGGAAGAAAAGTGCAGTGAAAAAGATCCCATAACACCCTCGATTGATATTCCCAAATCAACTTCATTTAATAAAACTCAACTCATGGCAGAATTACAGCGTTACCGGTGGCAGGCGAAGCTCTATACTATATATTATGCCGTAAAGCCAGAAGGGTTTGGAGAGGGAAGGAGGGAGAAGCTGAGCTGTATAGGTAGTACAGGACTGGGTGATTCAAAGCCACAACACAGGAGAAAAGCAGCATCATCCAAATCTCTCAGATGGCGTCGATGTCGATATCGTCCTCTTCCTTCTCGGGCGTGTCTGGTTTCACCGTCTCCACTTTAAGCTCTCGGGCAGATGAGGAGTAAACCACCTGTAAACGGGATGGGGGGATAAACAAAACTTTTATAAACTGTTGTAATCATTAAACTGTTAACTCGGTTAACTCCTTTATTCTTCTGTGTTGGCATGTAATGTGATAATTAGGGTAAATAAACACCCACACTGAGTTTAATCTGAATGATTTCCAGACAATTCTGATCACCTGGGTGCATTGCTAGGATTATTAGAAAGGGTCGAGAGAAAGTTGCTAATCCAAACAACTTTCAGCATCATCACTTAGTTAATTTAATATATGACAGATCAAATCAGAACCGCAGAAAATGCACACACCATGATAATCTACTGCCAGCGAGGAGTACCGAGGGCATCTTTAACAACAATCTGTGTGAACAATTAAAAAAGAAAAGCCGTACTTCTACGTTTTCATCATCTTCCTCCTCCTCCTCCTCTTCACTCCCCTCGCTCTCTTCCTCTGCCTCCTTCAGCCATTTGACAAAAGGAGCAGCCTTGGCATGGATCTCTTTGGCCAGCTCTTTTGAGACATACTTCTTAGAAACCTTAAAAAAAAAGAGAACAAAATACAAAGAAAAATATGAATGTGAAAGTTAGAAGTCAACGTTTGAGCCTTTTGGTCTCCACAGAAACAACTGAAATGAGCGCTGCTCCCACAAACCCTCTCAGCCCAGGCGAAGATGACATCCTCTTCCACCAGGTCGGCATCATACAAGTCTTTGAGGATAATGGCGACGCGTGGCAGCAGCAGAACCTGGTGGAGCTTCACCACACACTCAAAGCCTCCCAGCAGGTACTTCTGGGCTTTCTTGTTGTTGTGACAGAACTGTGGGAATAAGAAAGTACACAAATATTAGATGGACTTCAAAACAACTAAAACCCCTTAAAAATGTGTTGTGCAGTCCGAAGTCCTCATGATAAACAAGTACAAATGGTTTGTGGTTATGTGCTGAACCGCCATTCTGGGTAAAAGAAATCTCTAAATCCCTTAAATTGCAAAACCACTTATGACCACAAGGCGGCGTTTAATTTTCTAGATTCAAAACATTTAATGCTACAATCAGATCCCCAGATGTATTCAATCTAATTTCAGTGATAACTCAGTTGTAACACTGCTTTTAGGTCATTTTAATGACTATACCGTCCTTACAATCATCTGTGAAGCTCCTTTAGGTTACTTAGATGAACTTTTAAGGCTACCAGTTATTTACTGTAGATACACAAGCGACATAATCTTTTAACAAGTCCTCACTACGTAAAACCTCAACTACTATCATCAGAACTGGGAGGCCTGAAGCGACTGGATACCATGGCAGTTAGTTGCCCTGTTGTAGATAAGTCAGTTGATATATTTGTGGCTGGTTGAACTAAAACGAGATGGTGGATATGGATTTATCGTAGCCAACCTTGTGTGATTAATGTGCCTACATGATTCTTACCATTCACCATTGTAGTTATAGGTTGAAGCAAGCTGATTTGAAAGCAGTTTCCCCTTTTACTCATGTGATTCTACTGAGGAGACGGGTGGCCACAGACTGTTTTTCAGCTATTGGCTTTAAAGATGCTTTGGTACAGTCAAAGAAGCTGAGCAACACCAAACTAATATACTTTTTCCAATATTGCTTTTTTTCATAGCACGTGCGAAACTGTACAGCTCTGAGACTAGTTTTAAATATACAAATATAAGGGGGAGTTTTTTTTAGCCCACCTGTTTTAGTTATGCACCATCGACTTAGTCCAGCCATAAACAAGAGCAGCAAATACTTCTATTTAATGCAAAGTTAAACCTAAAGAATAAATCAAAATACAATCATATTAGAGCGTAACTGTAACAGAAACATACTCTCAGGAAGTGACGTTTGTACTTCTTGATCTGGTCCCGGATGTTCTCGCTGAAGAGGAGCTCGCTGAGGATGAGCGGGCCCATGGCCTTCACGTCCAGACGCTCGGCTTCTGCCAGGATGTCTTTGTCGGCGCCGTCGATGGTTCCGCTCTCCTTCTTTTGCTGGTTTAAAACGGACAAAAACAGGAAGGATTTTCTTCCGTTAACCCAACCATCAGCGGCGCGCCTCCACTCTGCAGGGTTTGGCTTGTTTTCCATTATCATCAACAACTTTGGAGGATGGGATATCGAAATGTTGGAAATGCCGCAACTCTGCACCAGGCGTTGTGATTCTCGACATGTACAATGACTGAAGCATTCTTGTTTCTTACATGGCAGCCATCGTTGCATGATGTGCTGCTTCTACTTCTGCGCACTGACGTAGCAAACGTGGTCACATTTAAGAAGCAGTATGAATTAAGCATCAACACAAGCCGAGTGAAAATATCTGCTGCAAGACTGGGTTTGTGCCTTGAGTTTGCACAAGTTGTGGCTCAGATTTTTGTAAGGGAGTCGCGTTTGTGTCTTACTTTGACAAAATTGTAGAAGAGGTTGACCCTCTCCTCCAGAGGCTTCACCAGGTCCTCGCTGAGTGTGAGATTCTTGGCGTGGTCACTGATCTCTTCCATTCGACGCCTCTGGGCCTCCTCAGTCGTCTCCTCTGCCCAGTCCTCGTCGTCATCGTCGTCTCTGTCCTGGTGACAAAAAGGACAACTTACAGAAGCTTGAACTTAACCATTAAGCATAAAACAAAGCTGTATTTATTTAATTTAACATCTGTACCAGATACTTCAGATCAAGTTGAATGCTTGTTTTAGTAGCAATAGCTTTACATTTTAATTTCATCGAAGCTTTGATATACGACTCCCTGTGTTTCTCTGTGTGGATGTTTTACACATTTTGGAGTTGTGTTTTTTAACAAAGTTGAACATCATGTGAATGACGGCTAACGCACCACAGCCTCAGGGGCATCAATGTTGTCTTGGTTTCCAGCCTCGCCGCTGCCAGAGCCATTTTCCTTGTCCTTCTTACGGTTCTTCTTCTCTTTCTCTTTCTTAACAGACGCAGAACCACTATCACTGCTCTCTGATGATTAAAAAAAAACACAAATTAATGGACTTGAGGCACATTTATTTCATTCTATGGTGAATCCAGTGAGCAAGACTTCTTACCCGGTGGGTTTTTGAGAATGAACGTGCAGAGTTTGTGTCTGGTGTCTAGCATGCCGCGGTAGCCACAGGCCTTACAGGAATTGCCAATTGTTTGCTTCTTAGGATTGATATGCTGTAAACGACAAACAAACAGATTAGATTTAGGTTCCGTCATGTTTCTTCGATGCAAAATGTTATCCTTAAATTTACTTTCAAAGACAAGCAGCTCTCAATTATATATACATAAAAATAATTACGAGTTATTTACGGCATTTCCTCTGACGCGTTTTTAAATCATTTCTAAGTGGGAAGCCATTATTTACCAGGTCAGTTTCAGGGTTGTCACACTCGGGACACAACACAAATTTTCTGATGAACCCATCAAGCATATCCTGCAACTTATTCGCCTCGTGGGATCCGTTGACGATGTAACGATCGTTTTTAGTATCAAACTGGGTCTGAGCACCGAGTTCACAACCAAAAAACTTGGTAGGGTCTGCAGAGAAAAGACAAAGCAACAGTTATGTTGTGTATCCTTACAACATAAATACCTCCAATCCGTATTAAATATGTATACGTTTGTATTTTAGAAAGGTAACAGTGTTTCTATCAGTCTGTTATTTCATCTTTCTTATTTTTTGTTTGGTCTTCACTTATCTTTGTGTTCGACATATGAAATACTACCTGCAGCTTCTGGTCTGACTGTGATAAAGAGATATTTCACTGCTTCTTTGGAATGGGAATAAACTTAAACCAGCTCTCTATTAAAATGATTCACACACACAGAACACTTGAATTATTGTTTAAAAAATTGCTTTTGCATGAAATGAATTTACGTGAGACAGTGTCAACGATTTGTTTGGGATCTAAACTGAACACTTTACAAAAGGGTCCAGGTGAAAACCGAGATCTAAGAAGGTCTAAAGGCCAAAGACTAAAATGACTCAAAAGTTTCAGTTTTTTTTCTTTTGCACAATTTTTCAATGCAATTTCTTTTGGGTTTTTTTTCGTTTCATTTTATTTTTACTAACTAACTAAACCGCAGTTTGATAACTAGGATCCAACAGAACGCATGCATGGATTAAAATATTTTTTGTAAATTGCCTTTAGATGGAAAATTAATATGCTATATAAACCGAACTGAATTCTGTGTGTTGTCTGTGACCTAAATCCGACGTAAATCCTACAAATTAAAAAATTGTGATTAAAATAAAAATGCACGTAAAGAGGATCGTTTTAAACTTAAACATTGCCACTCACAGATAAACGGGAGTAAATGGTAAAGTTCACTCACATGTTGGAGGCCTGTTCAAAGCCTTTGCAACATCAACCATGTTGACAATGACCGTCTTGATTCCATTCCCTTTGCCTTCAACCTGACCAGAAATAAAAGAGAGAAAGGCCGTTAATACCGATGTCACCAGTACGGCGGCCAATTTTCCACAGGTAACCTTTAACAACTGCATTACTTTAGGGTTACCTTGGCAATCAGACGGGGCATTTTGTAGCGATAGAACTGGTCTGACACGCTGCGGTTGACGTTGACAGACATTTTGGCTGGATGTTGGTACTATCAGTAAGATAAAAGGATCTTGGTTGGGGATTTTTCGGGATCTTCTGTCTGGAAAAGAGGGGATGACATAAACGACTGCAAGCGTGCTCGGTCTCTGACATGAAAAACGTTGTGCCGCTGTGGCCGCAAGCTCCTTGCTTGAAGGCTAGATTTCCACCACACAGGTTCCAACGGCTGCGCAACAGCTCTGAAATAGGAGAAGGGAGACAGGCATCAATATTTTATTAACAAAGACAACCACTCCTGCATATAACAAGAAGCTGTACAGAACACAAAGTGCTCTGCTCCAATCCTGTATTCAGCCTGTGTTGTATAACACACGAAACCCCTGAATGGCCCTCTAGGTCATATGCAGGAGATAAATCCCTATTTGCAGGGATTGGGCTTCCAGACTACAGGTCAACAACCTTTACAATCCAAAGAGTAATTTACACTAGCGGCCTAGACCAACAAAATCTGTCTAGTGCTGGAAATACATCGTAACCCTTACATTTTAGGAGTACCCTTGCTACTCTGGAAAAGATTTATGCATAAATTATTTATCACAGTTCTAAATTTAGTTGTCAGAATAAAAAAAAGGCATGACATGCAAAATAACAACAAAACAAAAGTGAACAAAGAATAGCCTGTTTGTGTGACTTAGATTTTGAGCAGATATTGAAAATAAACACAAAAAAACTAGGTTAAGCTAGTTTTCATTTAGCATACCTTTATTTTCAGTGTGGGTTTTAATGTTATATTTTGTGACTGAGCTTCTGACTCATGGGCCTTTAAACCAGTCGCAGTAAATTTTACTTTGTCAAGAGATTTTTAAATCCAAACAATATCTGTGTCGCTTTGGTGTAGTTCCGACTCTGCTTGATGGTTCTACTTTAGGATAATTCAAAAGGTTTATTCCATCCCTGCAGACTGACGAGCCAGAGCTGATGACCTCACCTCCAGTAAGCTCTTTTTTTTCTTCAAAATGCAGAATTGTATATAGATTATTGGAAACAGGTAAAAAAAAAAACTTATTAGCAGTCAGCTTGCTCTTTCAGTGATTTAGCTTTTCAACACATACACTCAAATAGGATTTATGTCTAATGAAAGTATAAATATCATTACCAATAGCTTTAGAAACGCACTTCAAAAAGCCAAAAATATCAGTTTAAAAAGTTGACAAAATCCAAAGAAAAATGTGGATTTTCACTCTTGAAAAGTGAATACAGGTTACGTTCTTGTTTAGGTTGTTTGTGTTGTTAAATCTACTATGTAAAAGTAACATTGTAGATAGAAAAATAAACAGCAAAATGAATCTTAAAACTGAGCTTGCATTTTAAATAACACAAATAAAAGAGAAACACGCTTCTTAAACCCCTCTTTATGTCCACAATAATGGACTTGTGCAAGCCTTTTGTCTTACGATGGGGTCAATGGCTTTTTGACACATAAGGCCTGCTCTTTCTATTGGGTCACAAACATGAGGCCTGTCAACAACCTGGGCTCAGCTGATGGCCTGCCTATAAATCAAACTGCTTAAAAGCTGACAATTCAGTGTTAGTGGTAACAAAACAACTTAAAACTAAGAAGAAGAAAAACAGAGGGCCTAACAGTTTCAGAGGAGGCTAACAAACTAGCCCGGTTAGCGGGTTGGTGCAGAGTGCGTCATCCAGCCACTGCACACGAGTGGGGAGACTGGGGGAAGCCATTTTGAAACGCGGATGAGAAGACAGTGAGCCTCGCTACATTTGGTAATGGTAAATGATACATGGTAATATAACCACAAATTAATGTGGGAGTCGAAGTACATAAGTAAAAAAACCCTCACACGATTCTTTGGACTTCGGGTCCACAGCTTACCGTTTCTGCAAAACAAAGACATAAACACAACGCTGATCGTCCAAATGCCGCAGTGAACCGTGGTCGATGGCTGGCGGTGTATCGATGGCGGCAGCAGGGTGTCTAAAACGGGTTCTCGAAGCGCAACACCCTGGGGCGTCCAAACGGTGCCAGGTTCAGAGACGAGGAGAGTTTTCTAGAACGTCCTCGGTGTCCGGGAACCCTGTGGGAGGGGGAGAGGAGGAGGGGGGGAGCAACAGGCATTAACCACGGCCCGAGGACCCAGCATCAGCAGGTGTTTTAACACTTTAATCACGTAATGGTCAGGATTTATTAAAACCTTATTCTAGTTACCACGAACAGACGGAAAATGTTTAGCTAATGACACGAGCGTGCTGGTTACCTAGACAACTGGTACGAACACGCTAGAAAAAACTAAAACGCTCAATTTTTGATTAAATCCGAGGTTAGGTTGCGGTTTTCCCACCGCAGCAGAATTCTTACCGTCGTTCGTGTTTACTGAGACCTGACTGACGCTCTGTGAGGAAAACTGCGCGTCCAACCGCGAGGCCAACTGACGCCACGCAGCTAAAGCTAACACCGTTAGCCGAACGCAGTCGACGCCATTCAGCGCTACGACTCAGCTGCGGTCACTACACAGCGTAACTGGCTTCAGTTTGACCGTTCACCCGTGTCTACGGAGGCCAAATCCGAAAACAAGGCGGACTGGCAGGAAGATGGAGCAGTTATTTATCACCTACCTCTCGAATGTTCTCCGAAATACAGCTTCTCGTCTCGCTCTTTTTCCACCGACAAGCACCAACGTTCATTAAGTTGAGCAACATCCGGTGTATCTTTGTCTACACAATAAAAGTCTGCTCAAAAATTTACTTCTGTCCATCCGGTACATTATTAGTAGCACTAAATGTGTGAGTGTTATAGGGTTGTTAGGAAAACTAAATTATGTGTTAACCTGTAATGCAATTAAATTACACGTTGTTTTACGTTATTTCCCCCCCATCAACACCAATTAAAGTTGCGTCAGCTTTATTTTGAAAGGTGAAGAAGAAGTAGTGTCTGGGTTCATGACGCCTTTCTTCCACGAGCTTCTTATATAGATATGAAGACATAGATGTCGCCTAAAACTGCTGGACACACGTCAGGAGCGTCGCCATCTTGTTTTGAGGTGCGCTCCTCGCTGCTGTCCAGATCAATGTGACAGAAGAAGCCTAAGAGGAAAGATGTTGAACTTTTCTGTTGCTTCAGAAAAATAAAGAAAATTGAATCAAATAAAGACATAAACAACAAAACAGCTTCCACTGGTGGAATCAGCAGTTTTTATATATGTTTACACAGAATAATAGGATTGAGAATTTGATTTAAAGGCCTGGTGCTGCCAGGTTATTGCTGCTAGTTTTGACTATATGATCCAATGTTACTTGTCAGATTTTATATGACATATTTTTGGATCTTTATAACTGTAAAATAAATCAAATTGTTAAACAAAATCAGATTATATGATTACTCCCAAACATAATAAGTGTATCATAATATATGTTATAATAATAACAATTGAACTGAGTTACTTTTACATTATGGAATGACCTACTTCTGCACCTGTCAGTCAAAATAGATTTTTATTGATTTATGGTCAAATTGAGCTCATAAGAATGAGCTAATATGTCCAGGCAGTGATGGCGCCCTATTAACGGGGGAGACACCTCCAGCAAAACCAGAACCAGCTTTAGGATAAACATTCATCTGCTGCCACAGACATGAGGGTTCCATGTTACAGAAACAAATAATATGGAGGTAATTTGAACAACAAAGAAACCACTGTGAACAGCAGTATGTAGAAGCACACTGGTTTCTTTTAGCAGAGAAGGATCGGACTAGACTGGTTATGTTTCGCAGAGAAACATAAGAATGTTTCACTGATTATAGATATAATTAATTATAGAGATACTCATCATCATTATGTTGGAAATTTGATATCTTCTAGAAAGCTCTGCTAAAATACTTCTCTGTTTTATACCTCAGTCTCATTGATGTTCATCAGAAAAAACTTTAATGCAAACTACGCCTTACTGTTACATAATATACATCCAAAGAGTTAATTTAATGGACCTGATAAAAACTTCTGTATAAAAAAAACATGCCTGATTTTGTACTAGAATCATCTGGTCAGAATTGGTGAAAACTCTTTTTGCCTGCCAATAATGTGGTTATACGAGGGGGCGTGGAATCCCGTATAAAGATGGCGGCTGTATCGACGCATGGCTTTGGCAAACAGCAACAGTCAGAGCAACATCTACATGTTAATATGTATAATTTTTTTCCACCTGACTAAAGAACATGCATATCCTATTTTGTGAGAAGCAGTTTTTAATGGAAAAAATATTAATCTTTTCATATAGTAACGATGATCATTTAGACAAAGTTTTATATTTTCCATTTAAATATGAAAAAAATAAACTACATTACATCACATCACCATCTAGGAAAACAAACAGTGAGCGTTAATAGGGCGGTACATTTAGGAATGTCATGGAAAACTAGCAATAAAACCATTTCTAAAGGGAAGACAATGTTCTTTTTAAAAAGTTTCTAATTTAGTTTTTTTTATATAGAATGCATATTGTTTTAAAGCAGTTGGAATTTTTTTAATATATACATTGCCGACATCAATTAAACTATTATTAGTAGGATTGAACCTAGATCTAGTCCCATTACCAGACTGATAATGTCCTAAAATGGATAAACACACATTCCTTCAGTCAGTCCAGTAAATCGTTATTTGTGGCATCATTTGATTTTGGTATGTTTTTATTTATTTAATAGAAAATAGAACTTTTTTTCAGAAGTAAAAAGTGTACTCATGCCTTTCGTTTAACATCAAGCATGTAATGACAATAGAAAGCTGATTGTATTGTGTTGCTATCTTTCCAGCATTCTATCATACTAAACATGGTTGTAACAGAAAGGAAGACTCTCCTTCCTCGCCACCCTTCCTCCTTTCAGAGAAAACCCTCAGGATAACCTAAATAAGTGTAAGCAGCCATCTGCCAGGATCTACTGGGCGTTTGAGAAGAGAGAGAAGTCATAAACAAAAAAGTACAACCACTGGACTATGATTACTTTTAAGTTAAACAAAGGGTAGAGATGATGGCAGTTGCTCTATCTAGGAAAGAAACACAGGTAAACTGATAAACTCTGAACTGGTTGGGACGATTCTACATTGTCTAGAAGCGAGACAGAGTTTATGATGTGCAATAAGGAATCCAGAATTTATTCGCAGCAATAGCCTATTTAACAACTCTGCTAGAGAGAATACTAGGCCAGATCAAACTTCTACAAAGAGAAAACCCCAAAGCTAATGGCAGCAATGACAGCAATTTTGGAAAGTAGCTTGAGAAAGTAAAAGAGAGGGGAAAAGTGGTTATTATCTTATAGTGGTTCTCCAAACCTATAGTAGCATGAATACACAGATAGAAAGAATTAATATTTCAAATGGTTGAAGAAAATTTCTTGGTTAGAAATCAGAGAGACTTAAAGCTTTGCTCCCACTAAGCTATAGGGAGTGAGATGGATGAAAATAAACTGAGGGAGATAGATGATGTTGCCATGTAGAGAACATCTGTCAAATAGAGATAAGGTGAGGAACTCGGCTATCCGGGAAGGACTCAAAGTAGAGCCGCTACTTCTCCATGTCGAGATTAGCCAGTTGAGGTGGCTCAGGCATCTGGTTAGGATGCCTCCTGGACGCCCCCTAAAGAGGTCTTCCGGGCACGTTCCACCGGGAGGAGGCCCAAAGGAAGACCCAGGACACACTGGAGGGACTATGTTTCTCGGCCTGGAACGCCTTGGGATTCCCCTGGATGAGCTGGTCCAAGTGGCTGGGGAGAGGTAAGTCTTGGTCTCCCTGCTTAGGCTGCTGTCCCCTCGACCCGATCCCGGATAATAGGAGGACAATGGATGGATGGATGAAAATAAAATAATAATTATCATGTAATCAATGCATACACTCTGGGTGGGAACATGGGCCTAGGACCATGCACCACAGCCCCCCGATACCATCCCCACAGGGATGGACACCCACAAACCCTCAACCCACCCAGTCCCCCCAACACAATCCTTTGCTGAATCCTGTGGACCTAACAGAGACCCCAGAACACCCTGCCTAGCCCGGGAGTTGGCAACAATCCCCCACCATGCTGGCATGTCCAAGGCAGCCCGAACCCCCCAGACACAGGCGGACCCTACAACCAAAAGCAGGAGGCCACCCGGGCACCAGAGCCCCAGCCTGACCCCCAACCTCCGCCCGGGCAACTCAGTGACCCATCAAAAGACAGGCCACGGTCCTCACAGAGGCCCCATCCACCACCGTGTAGCAGCACAACCCATGGGTCACCAATGTAGACCTCCGGACTGGGTACATGGCGCCCCCAACCGGGAGCCCTCCAACCCCCGGACCCAGACACGGGACAGCAGCCTAAGCAGGGAGACCAAGACTTACCTCTCCCCAGCATCTTGGGCCAGCTCATCCAGGGGAATCCCAAGGCGTTCCAGGCCGAGAAACATAGTCCCTCCAGTGTGTCCTGGGTCTTCCTTTGGGCCTGCACAGATAACTGGTCACCAATGTAGACCTCCGGACTGGGTACATGGCGCCTCCAACCGGGAGCCATCCAACCCTCGGACCCAGACAGAGTTCTTCTGCTGGAGTCGTTCTCCAGCTGCTCACCTGGTCAGGTGCAGCCACTCTGTAACGAGCTGGACCAGTATAAGGGGAGCGGTGAACCATCTACTCGACGCCAGAGTATTAGCTGCTTCCGGTAACCTAACTCTCAAGGCCAGTTCTCTAGTTGTTTCTAGTAACTCTTGTTCACAAGTTTTGTCTTTTGTCTCTAGACCTCCAGTTGTTTCTTTAATCATCGTTTGGAAGTTTTTGTAATTTATGTTTCTGTTTATTTGCTACTTTGTTTTATTTGATACTTTGTTTTCCCTCCTTTGTGCTCCTGAACATCTCCTGTGGTCCACCCAGGTTTCACCATCTCCAGAATACACACCTTCACCCAAGAATTCCCACGATCATCACAATCCTCCAGTCCACCGTCCATCATCCGCCGTGCTCACCCCCCGGACAACCTGCCTCACCGGAAAGACTTTCCACTCACTCCTCCTGGCGTCTTCACCATCCGTCAACAAAGTAAGACCGTTCACAATAGTTCATCACGCTCCGTCTGCATCACCTCACCCGTTCTGCTTACCTCTCAGTGGTCCCCGGTCTCCCGCGTCGTCCCTCCCTTCCTCCAAGTTGCCCTTCGATCAGTTCGTTGTCTGACAAGTTTGGATTCCGCTGCCGATCGTCTCTGGTTCCTTCCCCTCGTCCGTTTCCCCAGCTGGTTCAAGATTCACAACTCAAATCCTTCAATAAACCTTATTATCATTGTACTCCAGAGATTCCTCGTGTTTATGTGGGTCAGAAGTCTAAACAACATCATGACAGAGCAGATGTTTAAGAATTCTGCTACCGTGCAAGGGAGTTGTAGATCTAGATTCTTAACAATGTATTTCTTATTAATTACTGCCTTTGGTTGTTGGTATTCTAAAAATTGGTTGCTATTTATTCCATATGGTTTTATAAGTGTATCAAATGAATTAAATTTGCCATCTGGAACTATGTATTCCAGATTCTTTATTCCTTTGTTTTTGTAGGATGTCAGGGTTGTTCCAAATGGGTGTTAATTAACATGGAAAGAGTGAGGATTTGGTTATTTTAACAAACTCCCACCAGGCTGTCAGAGAGGAGCTGATGTTGATGCTTTTAAAGCATTTATGATGATTAATGCTCGGGCTAATAAATAGTTAATCATAGATTTCCAGATTATCACAGACTGTTTGTTTTATATCCATCCATCTTCATCTCGTAGGTTACTTTTAAACCAATTTGAGATGTATTGCAATCCATTAGCTAGAAAATAGTGTTGAAAGTTTGGTAATTCTAAACCACCACAAGCTGATTCTTGGTGATTTGTTTTTTCCATAAAAAATTGGGAGATACATGCGTCTAGTGACCAAAACCAAGCAGAGAATGGCCTTGTGGGAATCATTGAAAATAGGTAATTTACTTTATGAAGGACCATCATCTCTATGGCTACTCTGCCACTCATGGGCCGAGTAGCCCACTCATGTGCAGAGGGATTCCACCTTGTAAGATCGTCTTCTATTAGTTTTAAAAGTTGAATGTGATTTAGCTTTGTCAGCTCTGAGAGCCTGGGCGAGATGTTTATTCCCAGTTATATAACGTTTCCTGACATCAGCATATTAGTTAATGTATACTGAGGATTGCAATTAATTGGCAGAGCTATAGATTTTGACCAGTTAATTGAGTAATCAGAAAGTCCAGAGAATTTATTAATTAGTGCAATAGTGTTAGTTAGAGAGATCCGTGGATTCTGGAGGAAAAGTAATACATCATCAGCATATAGACTTATCTTATGTTCAATATTTTTGGACTGAATGCCTTTTATATCTCTGCTTTCTCTGATGGCAGCTGCTAGGAGTTGGATATATAGTGCAAAAAGTGAAGGGGACAGTAGACACCCTTGTCTGGTGCCTCTCTGCAGACTAAAGCTTGGAGAATTTTTATAATTGGTTTTGTACACAAGCATTTGGAGAGCTATATAGAATTCTCATCCAGTTTATAAATGATGAACCAAACCCAAATTTGTCTAATACTGCAAACAGGAATTTCCATTTTACAAGTTCAAATGCTTTTTCTGCATCTAAGGAAACAATTATGGCTTCCAGGTTATTGATAGTAGAATAGTCTATAATATTAATTAGTCTGCACATATTAGTGGAAGACTGTCTTCCCTTTCTGAAGCCTGTTTGATCTGGATGTATTAAAAGAGGTGTTACTTTTTCCAGTCTTCTAGCAAGAGCTTTTGAAATTATCTTGAGATCTACATTTATCAAGTATATTGGACGGTAACTGGATGGGAGTATAGGGTCTTTCCCTGGTTTCTGGAGCAAAATAATATTAGCAGAATTCATACTTGAGGGAACTTTGTTTTTCTCTTTGATTGCAGATATCATCCTATAGAATGTTGGTGCTTATATAGTCCAAACTTCCTTGTAGAACTCAGCTGGGAAATCATCTTATCCTGGAGCTTTATTATCAGAAAACTGTAGTAGGGCTTCATGGAGCTCACCAATTAAAAGAGGAGAGTGTAACACCTTGACCTGTTCTTTCTTCTTTTTGGAATATTAAGATTGCAGAGAAATTCATCAATGTTTATGTCTGATGGATCATTGCTTGATAAGTATAAGTCTTTGTAAAAATTCATAAAAACATAGTTAAGAGTTTAACCAAGATTTTGTATCACATAGGGGGGTGGTAAGAGAGGATAGTGGGAGAGAGGACTCTAGTTTACTTGGCAAAGCAATGAAAAGGAATATTTAATTCAGAAAAATTATTGCCCAAATTGATTTCTCTAAGGAAGAAGTAATAAGAGGATTTAGTTAGAACTTATCCGTAGGGCACACCCAATGTAAAGGGGAAGGAGTCAGATATGAGGGACTTAATCTGGATCAAGCAGGCAGAGACATGTAAGTAAAACCAGTCAAGATTAGTATTTGTGATACTAATGGAAGTCAAAAACTCCAGCCAGATCAAAGGGGGGGTAAAAATAAATAATAGACCAGTTAATATAGAGTTGTTTTTTCTAAGAAGGACAATGTAAAATTCCAGACATTCCCTTTATGGGAACGACTTTTTTTACATAACTTGTGTTCTATCTGAATTTTAAAGCCTTACATTTACTCATCCAGAGTTTTGTTCAGTTATTCTTCCTGATTTAAATGTTAATAGGTTATAATTAGATACGTCTCACTAGTTGATGAAATGCCCCTTCCAACATGGCCGCCATAATGACGTCTGCGACGCTCCCGCTGCGGTGTCCACTACGTTTACGTTACGTACGTACGCGCTTCCTCGACTGGACTAGCAGCAAACAGCAACAGACAAGATGGTGAGTATGAAACGTCGAAAGGAGGAGCAGTTTCCGTTCCTAGCGAGTCTTTTCTGCGCCTGGTGTTTTCCTAGGATAGCCGTCGACGCGAACAGGGCCACGTCGCGTCCCAGCGTCGAGCCGAGGGTCTGTTTGAAAGGCTAGTTCTGCTTTAGCTCGATTAAAACATGGATCCACCATCACATGACATCCCTGAGTCTTTAAGTGTCCCACAGATCTTCTCTTGTCGGTTTAACCCTCAAGTTCTCCATAGTTTGTTTTTGCAGTCCTTCCTCATGACAGCATCATTGTGTTTTGTACATATTTAGTAAATATGACCAAATTAGCTCTACAGTTGCTAACCAGCTAAATACAGCTTCATCTGCTATTCTTTCATATTACATTTAGACTATTCTTTTTAGGAGACCATTACTAAAAAGTTGTTTTATTGTGTCATTTTAAATTAAATATTATTTCATTCGTTTTTTTCCCTTTTCCCAGTTGGTCCAAAATTATAGGGAATCTAAGTTAGATATAGACAATAATCTGTCTCTTAATCATCCAGAACCCTTAAATGTTATATTTTCATCCATGAATTAAGATTACCTTCAAATGATTCACGTCACATGAATGTTATTTAACTAAAAGGTGGAACATATTGAAAAATGTGTAAGATATTTTCTGTGTGAACACATCAGCCTGAACTTAAATGGGCTCTTTAGAGTTTAACAGTGATCACATAATTGGTGGAGATAACTTTGTATTTACAATGTTTTGGATATATTGAAAACTGTTACCAGTGGCAAAGTATCCGCTTTTAAATAATATAATCCTTAAAAAAATCTCCTAATAGGCAAAACAGAGCCTAACAATATCCAGATAACAGTATCAGTCAAGGTCTCTTATTCTTTATTCAGAGTATATTATAGTTTTAGGATAAATTGATTATTTAAGAAGTAAGCACTATTTTAATTTGTTGCTTTTACATTCACTTATGCAAATTGTTAATTCTTCAACTTTATTAACACTGCACAGCATGCAACATTAAACTTGACCGTTGCCCATGGTGGCCTTGTGTACACCCCATCAAAAGCTTAGATCTCTTATGCCTTAGACTGGCTGATTGTTTTGGATTTCTTTTAAAATGTCTGCGTTATTATTTCATCTAAGCCACCGAAAGCGATCAGATCGGCTTTAGCTCGTGATTTTGCATTGGCTTACACAAGCTTTTTTTTTTCTTTTTTTTTCACAGTTTAGCATGATTACTAACCACCAATCATTAACAAATGTCTCAAGCATTCTGCTCTCCATTTTTAATTTTCAGTATTTGTTCTTGAATAATTAATTAATTAATCTGCTCACTTAATCCATTCACTTTTTAATTTGTCCCAACTTTATTCTGTTTTGTATTTTTGTTTCACCCCAATCTTTGAACACGCCCTGTGTCGTTGCACACATGCACCACCTCCTTCTCTCTTCCCTACTTCACCCACTCCCCTCACCTCACCTCCCACCTCTCTATACCTGTCTCCAACCAACCAGGCTGGTCATCGGGTAAGTGTGCTCGCTTTTACGCTGGATTCTTGATTTTCTGATCACCCTTCTGCCAGGCTATCTAACAGGAAAATGGGATTGCACATTTGTGAAGCTCTGACTTTTTCCTTGTTTTCTTTGCCTTTTCGCACAACTATTCGCTGCTTTTTCAGCAACTTCTCCGGATATGTACTGCTTACTCTTTGCTGTTATCCTAAATATATAGATGTAGGCACCCTTGATAAAATTTGTCTAAAAGGCTTTAACATAAATTAATCACAACACAGACCATTCTCTAATGTCTACTTAGCTGGACAAGGACCCACCTTCATTTGGCTCTCACAGAAACAGCCCAAGATGGTTGGAGAGCCAAACACAATCTTCACAGTTGACTAATTGTTTGCTGTGAGAGCCACATATCTAAAATCAGTTTAGACCCACTTTTAATATGATTATTTTTATATATTTAACTTGTATGTTTAAATAATGAGCACAGTGACAACTTCTCTATCCCAGAAACATCTACATTCAGTTAGCCCAAAGAAAATGAATGACTGCTTTGCTAATTCCATCCAATAGTGTGTAAAGTAAGTGATGGTGTTGGTGTGTTCCTCTTCTAAAAACATAGATGACCATGAAACCCTTAATTTTTCTGCACCTGTAGAAACCCAAAGAGAATACCAGGTTAAAATTAGGTACAATTAGACAGAATTAAAAGTTGTAGGTTGTTTCTAACTAAATCTGTCTTATTTGGATAATAAAATGCCTAGATGTCACCAGGTCCTGCATTAAAATATAATTCAAGATGAACACCATACTAGGCAGGAGGGGGCGGATTAGGTTTATACCGAGTTGCTCTCAAGATTGTGGTGTAGGAGGATCTGAGCTATAGATTAGCTTGCTAGGTAGACCATGAACTCCTGAGAATATAGCAGTGTGTGTCACTAAAATTCAGAATATTTGGTTTTGCTCCACAGGATAACTTGGTAGTCTTGGTACTTTTAATACCTTTTTTGGGATGAAATTTAGTGGAATTCTGTTCAATTGGAATTGCATTATTTTAAGTAATTTTGAATGTTCTGTGTTAGACAGTTAGATTATAACTGATTAATAACATCAATTAACAGGCGTTGCCTTTGTTGTTCTGCTTTGACAAGTAGTCAAAATCTGTCATATTTCCACACCGGAATGAGAATTAAATTTTGTTTTCAAAATAAAACTTTTCAACTAATCTAAATCAGATTTCAGATTAAGCAGATTGGGATTTCAGCATTTTCATTTATCTTTAATAACTCCTACAAACACTTACAAATTACAAACTCAACCGATATGTCGAGGTTTAAGTTGCCTGTATGTGTATGAAATGATTTTGTTATACAGAATGTAAAAAAAAAAGGCAACATGTCATTTTAAAAACAGCAGGAATTATTGTAGGCCAGGTTAGTCCGGGACCACAGCAAGATGTTCTGAGGCCAATTTTAGGTTGTCTTTTTCCCAAACATATTGGACCAAACTGAGTTATCAAAAGGTTTAAAATTTGTTACGCTAATCTCCACCAGATTTTCAACCAGAGAGATTAGAAACAAAGAAAATCCTTGGTTGTTTTTTTTCATAAGTAAATTCAAGAATTATGTATAGTTACCTGGGAAATTCCAGGTAAACTGCCTAAGACCTCTGGGAGAACAGATTTTTATGTTTTTGGTCACATATGCTGACATTGTTATTGTTTCTGCCATTCATTGAGTGGGGAAAACACTACAACCATCAAAGAGGAGCTGATTTTTCTTCTTTGTCAGCCCAACTCCTATAATACGTTGAGTTTCTCACCATGTTTCCCTCCTAACAGGAAGTCATGTGTTTTTTTTGTGTGTGATGAATTCTGATTGGCTGACGTAGGTGTTACTTTAGCTCCACACTGCCCACTATCTGTTTGACATCAATCAAGGAATCAAGGAATTTTATTATTCATTACATCACATGTGGTACATGAGGTGGGACGAAATTCTGATCCCACGGTTCAGTTTACACCCTGAGAGCAATTTTAAATAACTACAAAATAAGAATAATATAATAAAATATAAAGAAATATAAGAGTATAGGATTTTTACTACACAGAATCTACAATATGGGACTTCGGACATAGCAGCAATGAGAATTCGGAGATCAAAAATTGCTGTTGCAGCATGGATGGTTAATAAAGTGACATATTAAAGTGACATTTTAAAGTGTGATATTAAAGTGAATAGTGCCGGTCAATGAGAACGTTTTTTTGCAACTTTTCTCAAATCGTTACCATGTGTATAATATGGGTTTTAAAAACAGAGTGCCAGGAAAAATGTTCTTTTTTATTTTAAATAGTCAGCTACACGTGGAGATGGACTAAAATTAATGCAGAACAAACATCAATAATTGTGCTTTTCAAACTATTCTGTTTACTTTAATTAACCATGAATCCCTTATGTCTCTGTTCTCACTTCTTTTTGACACAAGTGCTCCAAATGCCATTTTATATATTAAATCACTGGAGTCAAACTCCAGCCATGGAGGGCTGGTGAGTTGCAACTTTTAGAAAACATAAAACACCATTTGGTCAGTATTAGGATTTGATATTATATCTATATAGAATCCTTTATTAATAATATACCTCCCCCAATGCAAATGGTAGGACTTTTATGGCTCCTAAAACAGCGCTTGCATAAATAGTCACATTGCTGAGATTGACGTACAACCACTTTTACTATCCCTCTGAAAGTATGTTTTATATTCTATTGAATAAAAATGTCTGGAGAGTTATCAGCTCCGGCTACGATATTAATTTTGAACTTTTTAAACAAACCTCACATAGAAAAAAGATCCTGAACTCTCACTTTAGACTTAGTTTGCTCATGTCTGCTTGTTTGTCTCTTCTTGTGGTGCATAAAAATGCGCATCATTCTAATCTGTTGCTAAGTGTCTGAAGTCAAGCTGTGCATATTTAGTTAATTTCTTTATATTTTTGCTCTTTCATTCTTAACTTTTGAAAAACAAACAGAACAAAACTATAAAATAACATTAATAAGCCAGTTTGAATTCAGACACATTGTATGTTCAGAATTGTACTTACAAATGTTGCTGATTTGAAGGTTTTAGTGACAGGTTAATCAGGTGTAAAAGATTATTGGATATTTCACTGCACTTAAAATTGTTTGCCTTCTATCAAAACGGTAAGAAAACGTAACACTAACTGATAAGTGTGTGCGGCAGTTTTTGTGTAGTGTTTGTTTTTGTTGCTACAGGATTCTCCGACGGCACCCTGCAGGGTTCTGTCCTCGGACGCCTTAATTCATGGTTGACTAACTGCTTGTTGCTTGTTTCTTGGATGTTATTAGTTGGTTTTGGTGTTAGGTGACCTGCACATTCCCCACCGATGCAACACGTTGCCAGCCAAGTTTAAGAAGCTGTTGGTTCCGGGGAAGATCCAGCACATTCTCTGCACAGGCAACCTCTGCACCAAGGAGAGTTATGACTACCTGAAAACCCTCGCTGGTGATGTCCACATAGTACGGGGAGACTTTGATGAGGTCTGTACTCCATATTCAATTCACCTCTTAGTGAAAAGTTAATAACTTTAAAAATATAATCCCAATTCAACTGGTAGCATGATGTGATTTTAGTGAGAGACCAATAAATGTTAAATTATTTTCTACTTAGTCAGATTAGACTGAGAGGTTGTATAAACGTGTTTTTCTCCAACACCCAAGAAATTCTATGTTTTAATTTGATTTGGACTTTGACTAGACCATTCCACCTAATTAATACACTTTGATCAACGCCTGTAATCTCACTAACTTCGCTGTCTCTGCAGTAAAACAGAATTCATTATACATTATACTACCATCACCGTGTTTCCATAACAAACACAAATACTGCTCTCGAAAAACGCAAAAATTTAAACAGCCTTCTTTATGACACCTGTTACATAAAGATGGTCATGTTGTGTTGGCTAGTGATCCGACATTGATGATTGATAGAAGAGATGGTTTAAACGGACTCCTCTCTCTTTCTGTCCTCTTACTTGTTTATTCTGAATCTGTGGTTGCAATTGAAGTCTTACTTTAGCTAATCAGCTGCTCCAGTTGTAAACCAACTTCGCTATGGTTATGTATCACAAATAATTTCCCAAAGTAAGAAAATAGAAACAAAAATGCACAGTGTCCAAAACTGGAGAGGGTAAAACTCCTGAAGAATAAAATTTCTACCAGAAAAGGGGGGTAAAAAAATAAACAAAAGTCGGATTTACTCCAACATGCTGCCACACTGAGTGGTGCAAATCTGGAAAGCATGAAAAATCCAACCATATGCAACTTAAAATATATTGCTGCAACACCTATTATTTGTCAGCAAGATTATTTAGGGGTACCCGAGTAATAAGTATATTTGTTTAACAAATGTATACATTTTTTTCTTCTCGTAACATCATGTGATCATCAACATCTATGTAGTAAATAACAAATGCTCTTGTGTCTAGATTACACAGATTTCACAATTATCTCTTTGGTTTAAAGCTGATCACCTCAGCTTATGTTCTCATTTTAATAATAATAATAATGTATACTTTATTGATCCCGTAGGAAATTGTTTTTGGTGTAAACCACACCGAGGCAGCCATTTTTGCAGGCGCCAGGTAGGCAGTAGCGCAAAGGGTCTTGCCTAAGGACCCACACTGGATGCTGTGGTGTATTTTTGCCCGGGGCTGGATTTGAACCCATGAGCTTTGGATTGGAAGTCTAATGACTATCCAGCCGCTTAAACACAGACTGAAATGTAAAGGCTTTAAACCGCTTGTTCTTTCTCCTACTTGTCCTGTCAGAACCTGAACTACCCAGAGCAGAAGGTGGTGACGGTGGGCCAGTTCAAGATTGGCCTCATCCACGGGCACCAAGTCATCCCGTGGGGCGACATGGCCAGCCTGGCGCTGCTCCAAAGACAGCTGGATGTTGACATCCTCATCTCGGGACACACACACAAGTTCGAGGCGTTCGAGAATGAGAACAAGTTTTACATCAACCCTGGCTCTGCCACAGGGGCCTACAATGCACTGGAAAGGTAGCCGTGAGGAAAACTCGTACAAATTGTAGAAATATCAAGATTACATCATCACATTACATATAAATTCAACTTACCTTCGAGTATTGCATTAAAAGAGTAAATTAAATTTAAAGTATATTTAAAGATTATATGTTAAACTCCATGTAAATATAAAAATCAGACAATACAATTAAGTTTGTTTATACAGTGTCATATACATGAAAGGCACTTTGCAATAAAAAGTTATTCCTATTATCGAAACATCCAGATTTAATGAAAGAAATATAAAACGCTGGCTGTGCTTGGAGAAGGACAGAAACGGAGCACATACAGCTAGTTTAAGTAGCTCAAAAAATTGAGAACATGAACTTGTTGGATGCAGAATCTCAGTTGAAGCCGCCCATCAGGAAGGTGCCTAAGCCAAACTGAACGCCACATCAGATGCAGCCCCCTAAGGAGATAAAACAAACAAAAAGCCAAATTAACAATGGATATTAGATTGGTGAGTAGTAGGAGAATGTAGCAGAGTGAGAAAAGTGAACTTTGTAAAACATTTTATTTTAAACATCTTGTTTTATTGTAGTGTAGCAGTATGCTCCTTCCTCCCTCACCGTAAGTGTAAGCTAAAAATAATGATTATTTAACATCTAAATGTAAACCTTTAGACGTAGATGTTGCCTCTAGAGTTGAGAGTACAGTTTTTCTGTAATTTGGTGTTACCTGAAATTTTTAAAGGATCTGCTATAGCATACACATTGTAACATCGTACATTTTTTGTTCTGTTTCCCAGAAACATCATCCCCTCTTTTGTACTCATGGACATCCAAGCTTCTACAGTGGTGACGTATGTCTATCAGCTGATCGGGGACGACGTCAAGGTGGAGAGAATCGAGTATAAGAAATCATAAAGGAGAAACCGGGAGGAGGAGAAATGGCAGAAGAGTTTGGTTAACGAGGCTCAGCGTATTGTTTCATTCCTGTCCACCAGGGGGGCCCTCAGTTCACCACAGTGTTAATGCTGTAGAAAACTTTTCAAATGCTTGTATATTATATTGTTTATACGTCATCCGCGTTAACTTTTAAGCGAGCGTCATTACAGAATACAACAATGTCACGTTTTACGGATTAAAAAGTGATTTTCTTTTTGTGATCTCAACCCTTATTATATTCTGTACATGTGACCAAGACGCCTTTAGCTTTCTGTGATCTGCCTTATTCCTTCACTTCCACAATAAAGATGGAACTTCCATCCATGTGTGACCTGTTTTCCATGTGGTGCTTTTGCATGCAGCCACTCATCTATGCGGATGAATTAAAATATTAGTTGAATTTATTTATGAATTTATTTTCAACTTTCTTGTTTTTTAGTTGAACTATCGTTCAACATGCACAGATATTTAATAATCCACATATTGCTAACACTAAACATACAAGCTTAAACAAACAAAAGTACATAAATTGTGACACTAATTCTTTTTTTTTTTTTTGAGGATATAAGTGTTTGTGAATATTCTGGTGTGTTTGAAGTAGAAAAAGGTTTTGTTTAAACAGCTTCACCCCAGAGCTGAGCTACTTCAATAATTGTGGAGGTAGACAAATGCCTGTTTGTTGAGTTCAAACGTTTCACATCCACAGTTTAAAATCCACCTAATTGTTATTTGTTCCAATTGATAAAGACTTTAATTATGTGTATAGCTGCTTATCGTTAAAGTATCTCCAGCAGTGAGCGGGCGAGGGGAAGTTTACACCTTGGCTAGAGTACCCATCCATCACACCTTAGAGCAATGCAGAGAGGCTAGTAAGGCTAACAGTCGTGTTTGAACCACTGAAGGAAAGCGGACTTCCTGGGGATAATGCACACATGCGCTGGGAGATCATTGCAAACCCCAGGTCAGGATCCAAACAACAAACAGGCTAATTATAGTTTTTTAAACTACTGGTAATTAAGAAGTGGTTCAAGGATTTTATAGGTCTTATAAAAAAGCAGTTTATTTTGAGAATCACAATATTAATTTTTCATTTGAAGTTGAATGAGTAAATTACAGTGAACCGGTTAAAATCAAAAATTAACCTTTTATTGATTTCATTCATCTATTTTAATGATTAATTTAAACAATTGAAAAAAACCTAACAACGCCTTAATTTGACATGTCTGAAAGAATTGAGCTAAACGGTCAAGAAGTTAATGATTATTAATTACTTTAACTTTCTCTGCATATTGTGGAGTTACATTGCCTATGAAATATACAAAATGTAAAACAATTTACCCTCTTGGATGTTTAACCATTTATTTATTCATGATGAACAAAATCTGGATGTATTTTTCTTCAAACACCATTAATGTCAAATTGAAAATAGATATTTACTAAATTTTGACAAAAACATAAAACATGTGGTTACATAAATTCTCGCCCTCTTCCAATCAGTATCTTGTCAGGCTTAAATATCTACACTGCAGTTTTCCTCATGTCAAACTATTCCAGCTTCATCTGGTTCATGGACATCGGTTACAAACAGCCCTGTTAAAATCTAGCCATAGATTCTCAATGGGTTTGAGGTCTGGGCTTTGACTGGTCCATTCCAGAACTGCCACTGTGTTGTCTTCAAACCATTTCCACATATGCATTTCTTATTGCATCTCATCCATAAAGCTTGGACTGATGAAGATCTGGGACAACAGTTGTTATCTGCAGTCTCTCCCGTCTTGGCTGCTTAAGATTGTATCTCCTTTCAGTGTAGTCTTGGTGACCTGGTGGAGTCTCTCACTAGCATCGTTCTTGAACGCCCACCCAGTTAGGGAGGACAGCCTGAACTTGGCAGATTCAAACTTGAACTATAATATTCCTTCGACGTCTTTATAAATGATTTACCTAAACTATAAAGAGTCTTTAGTGGCTTAGAGATTTTTTTTGTATCCACCTCCTGACTTGTACGTAACCTTTTCTTAGACTTACAACCTTTTTTCTGATTTTCTGTAATGGTTGCCATACTGATTGACCAGTGAATGAACTTTCCAGACATAGCAGGTATTACGATAAGTTGAGACATATTCAGAGCACTCGGTGATTGCCATTCCACTTATTGTGAGACTACCAGCACATATTGGCTGAACTTTTGTTTAATTAGACCTGTCAATATTAAGGGGTTGAATATTTATGGCACCGCTTTTTCTTTAGTTTGTAGAAACCAGTTTTCACCATGATTTAATTCAAAAAGCCTAATTTAGCTTCAAAATGTGACTTTCAAACAGAAACGTACAAGTTTTTCTCGAGTTTTTATTTCTCTGTTATTCTAACTGTAGAACTGAAAAGAAACTGATAACTGAACTCTAAATGTCTGTAACATAAATCTTCTGAAGAAGCCTACCTTAATGAATAGCATTCAGAATCTGAGTTCTTGTTTTGTAGAGGAACTGAAGGGACTGTCCTATCTCCCACAGATACTCTGTTCCCTTAATATCGCTCTGCTGTCTTATTGTTAAACACGGAGACCATGACGTTTTCCTGCCTGTTATCCCTGACACACCCACACCAGTCTGGTCTCCCGCCAGGGAGCAGCTTGAAAAAAAGATAGTGAACAACAACATGAACTTTTGCACAGAAAAGTGCGTGCAGAGATCAAACATAGACATCAGCGTGGATCTAACCTAAAATGAGATGCAGTCTGTGAAGCTAGACCTCGTCTTTGAGAAAACACCTGAAAGGTATAGGGTAGGGCCACGTATTTGAATAAAATCTAAAAATATAAGAGCAAAAAAAACCAAAAAACCCCATTTTAAATTTCGTCGACACGTTAATGATTGGGTCCGAGAGATCCTCGTGAAATCTTACTGGCCTGAATGGAGGGCGTGGATGTGACTAACACCACAGCTCAGTTACACATATGTGGGTATTGGTCTCATATAATGCCATAATATTTCTAAGATTAATCAAACATCTAACCCAAATATCACCATGTTGAATAAAAAACAAAACAAATGGGTAGAGCGTAATACTTTAATCAAAGATCAAAATATATATTAACAGTAGACAACAAGTGAAATACCTATTTAAAACATACTCTGTTCACACCCCAGATTCACTTACAGCCTATCAGAGCTTAACGACTCGGTTGTCAGAGGAAACATGATCGTTTCAAGGAAACTCATTACTTCCAAACCCAGCCTGGGTTTAGTTTCTCCGCTCTGCAAAGAGACAACAAAGCTGTGATTTATTCAGTTATTTATTTAGAAGATTTAGTCGTCGGTCTCTATCACTTTCAAATGATTTTACGTAAAGTTACACCTTTAACATCTACTGACTGAATACAATTTAAATGGGAAATAACTGAAGGACCATGATCGTGTTTTTTTTAAAGCAGTGATTAAGTCTCAAACAGATAAAAGCCTTTACATAACCATGCATACATGTTAAGCATGTGTGGTATAAAGTATCCTATCATTTTAATGGGGCAATAGCAAGTATTTTATTATTTTGAATATGACATTCAAAAGCAGGGAGAAGCAAAGCTTATTGTCACGTACGTTGTTTGTCTAAGATACTGCCTTGTAGGACTACTGATTGTTTAATCCCTGTCCCAGAGGTGAACTGCCATTAGGGAATGCAGGGACTTTCCGGCTGGCTTGGTTGGGGTTAGGTGCAATTAAAAAACACTTTCTCTTATACCTTCCAGGTTGAGCCTCCTACAGAAAGCTGTTGCAATACCTACCAGGCTGACACACCCTTACAGCCGCAGCTCTGCAGGGTCTGGATTTGTATGCCATGTTGCAGCAGTGTGCATTGCTTAAAACCCCCAGGAAAGGGATGGAAATATGACCTAGGAGGCAACTTTTAGATATAATCCTAATAACCCGTTTTTATCAACTTAAGTAACATCTATGCTATTTGAGTTATTCAGAAGATCAGGTTGATTGTTTTTAAAGTCACAACTTTAATAGCTTTGTGTTACATTAAAAATTGGTATGGACACAGTTTAAATGAAACTAAATGTTTGGTAAAGCACATGGTTTGGTTATCTCTGCATTTTAAAACCCTTTAACTAATGCATAAATATAAAGAATGTAAATACACTGTTTGCTCCTTAAATGTCGTTTCAGAAGCAAATAAATTAGTGCTATTTTTAAAGTAATCCTTTGAAAATTCACACATCTGCAGGCTTGTTATTATTAAGCAACTGAACGTTTATTAAACCTCACTGGTTGTTTATGTGTACCTAAAATTTCCAAAGATTTAAAATAATTGAATTTTCATGATAGAGTCTCATCTCCTTTAATCCTAATCTAGATTTAATGTTTAAGTTTTGAGGTTTAAGGTTGTTGAGATCTGCACCCTCTTTCTTTGCAACCATAAAAAATCCCTACTGACATAAAATTCACAGGTATCCTAGAGAACATATGTGTTTATGTAGTAAAATTGATATCATGCATAAAAGGCCAATCCTTTGCAGTTTATTTTTCCCTGAAAGAAATCACTTTGTGTTTTGATGTAACACAAAGCTATTAAAGTTATAGCAAATTAATTTACTATTATCCAACCACACACTTGTTTGTCCTTGCAGAAGCAGCACAGATATCGAACTCCAGCTCCACCTTAATAACTTTTAGATTGAAGTAAAACTATCTCAGCAGTAAAAATCTGTAAAAGTGGCATAAAATCCTTTAAAAACTTTAATTTAGGGAATATCCGGGATATTCCATGTTGCCATGGCCTCCTATGGAAAGCTGTTTCAAATTAAATAAATAAAAAAATTTCATAAAATAAATTAATATACCCATAAATTAATATAAAAATATTTAAAGAAGATTTAAATTTCATTTATTTAATTTATTAAAATTTTTCCAGAATATTTGTTTATTTATTTCACAAAGAAGGATTTTATTTATTTATTTCATATTATAAAACAGTTATTTCCGATCGATTAATCTGATTGGACATATGAGTGCTGATATTCACCGATAACAGCACTGGGACTGTTCACAGGTGTATTACTCCGCTACACCGGTATTCAAACGGTTAATTTTAAATGATGCAACGTAGCTTGTGCGCAGAACATGTTACCGTTCGTTGCTTGGCAACAGCGTTGTGGACTATTTGTGTTGGCGGAGCCAAAAGATCATCAAATAAACAAATAAATCACAATGTTTTGTGGTGTAATATTGCTAACTAATAAAATGTGTTTGTAGAACTGTTGTATAAAAGCGATATCACAGTCGAGGTCGTGCTATATCGGTGAATATCGGTGAATATCGGCACGTGTGATTGTCTACGACCGAATCACACCTGTGCCGATATTCACCGATATAGCACAACCTCTCGTGTGATATTGCTTTAATTGAGTTTTATTTTATTTAGTGACGCTTTTATTTTGTAATGACGCTTTACTAGCTCAGTGGCTTTTATGTCAAAACCCCCTTTTTCATTTAAAGCTCTTTTTATTTCATGTTCGTAAAATCCTTTGCTCTGATTGGTCATAAAGATTGGAGTAGTTCAATTCCTGTGAAGCAGGTGCTCTCAGCCAATCAGCGCCGCCCCACAGATAAGACTCCGCCCCCTTGTTTGAATATACGAACATGAAATAAAAAGAGCTTTAAATGAAAAAGGGGGTTTTGAAATAAAAGCGACTGAAATAGTAAAGCGTCATTACAAAATAAAAGCGTCACGAAATAAAATAAAAACTCCATTTTGAAATAAATAAAAAAATTAATTAATATTTTGAAGAAAAAAAAAATTAATTTAATTTAAATTGATGGGGATATTAATTCATTTAATGAAATATGTATTCATTTAATTTTGAATGAAACTGCTTTCCATACTTTTCTTTACAGAAAGTGAAAGTATAATCAGACACTGTGGGGAAACCCCATTCATTGTGCTTAACACAAGCAGTGACAGTAGAGTATTTATGCTCCAGAGCCTGACTGAAAAACACCCTGGACTTTAAAACTGGAGAAAGTTTAAGACTCAAAATGAAAAAGTTTCTTGATTTTTCGATTAGAAAGCTCCAAAGAATGGACAGCACCAAACCTTTGATGGAGAGCAGCAATAATGACATAGATGATGGTGAGTCAGTACTATTATCACTATAGTCCAGTGTTTCCCCCTTATCTGAATTTACTATAATCCAAGATTTACAAACCTGGTTTTTGGGTTTGATTGAAAACCTCTAATCTGCTATGCAGCCACACTAAAACATACTGTATAATATGCATATTTAAAAAATAACATTAAAAAATGTTTTCTAATTTATACATAACTGATATTATTATCATTTTATGAACACAAAATGCATTTTAAACCATGCAGGTTGAGTAAAAGGGCTGTAAAGGTGAGATAGACTGGGAAACATTTAAATATCGTGTTATGTGGAAATGTTTTGGAATTATATAATAAATAAAAAAAGCTGCCATTTTATTCAGTGTGTTTACATATTTGGGAATGCGTGTACCGTACTGTAGATCTGCTAGCTAGAGAAAATAAGGGTTGATTGTTAGTGGCAATGGTGGCTGTGAAGCAGCTTCAATGAAACTCATTCAGCACAATCAGTAAGAGATCAGTTGAAGTGACTCAGTGCCGATGGTGCAGAGGTGAATGGAAAAACAAAGTGCTTTGAAAGCTGTTCAACTTGACTGACTGGGAAAAGCCTAACGCCACAAAACTTTCATCACACTACTTAAAACTCAAATCTGTGCATTCTACTTCAGGAGAGTCTGAAACTATTCATACTCCTGGGAGGTTTAGATTTAAAATACTTTACACTCAACTTAGAGGTTAGGATGATAAAAAAAATGATAAGATAAGAAATCACATTGGGACCTCTCAAAACAAAAATAACTTGCTTTCCATTAACCAACAGCCTTTGACATGTTTCTCCTGGTAGGTTTGATCATTGGTGGTAACCTTAAAGATTCTTGGGTTGGAAGCCCTCCTTACCATGTCCTTCATCTTTAGCTCAGTTACAGTTGGTACTCTCATTGGGCCAATGCAAATAGCTGATATTGCTCTTAGTCAAAACAAAAGAAGTTCAATTAAAGGACTTTTTCACATCTAGCTGGAGGTATCTATTATGTTGGCCTAACTCTAAAAACCTATGCAAGAAATCAATTCTATGGTGGACACATAATCGATGATTTATGCACATAAAGGTTTGTTAGAGAACATTTATATAGAAACAACATAATATACACCAACAATCCCCGTAGATGTGTCTGGTATGTGACTGTCAGTAAATCTATAGAAGGTTACAGTTAAAAGGTCCCAATTCTAGTTTGCTAAAAAAACAAACAGAGAAAAGCTGGAAGGAAAGTTGTTAGAGTCTTTAAAAGAGTTGAGACTGTGGCAGAGGGTCACCTTCCAGGATGGCGACTCAAACATGCATTCAGAGCTAGTCTTCATGTGTTGGAATGGTCCAGTTAAAGTAAACATAAGAAAACCATATATCGTTGTTCAGCCATTTTACTGTTATTTTTTAATTTGTGTTTGTTTCTTTAAATAAAATGGCTATGAGGAAATATAGACGTATGTGGCTTTCACATAAGAATATGGGGAAAAGTTAATTCTGTAGTTGTTCATCTTAGATTTTTTAACAGAAAATAATACGAAAGACAGAACATCAGAGAAGGGCTTTATAGTGAAAAGAAGAAACATATTAAAAAATATGTATTTTTGTGAAGTTACAGATCATGAAAGGGAGAGACCCGGCGAAAGACGGATCTCACAAGAGCTCCGCTCTGTGTGTGCTGATGGCGCTTCACATGATGTGTACTTCTCGTCCGTTACCTGTGAAGCTAATTCAGAGCCGTTAAGTTTCCCAGACCCTCCTGAAGACCTTGAGGAACACCTGGATTGGCATTTAAAAACGGTGGATCAAATACTAAAACATAGCCACCCCACATCCGGAGACGAGCGCTTGTGTCAGACACGTTCCCACCTAGATGTTCTGCTCCAGAACATCAGCAAAACCAAAAACTGCTCAATCCTGATAAGCTGGGTCTCGCAGAGGTATACATCTTTTTATGCACTATTATTATGTAAGTCGCACATTAGTCATACAACTTTAGATAACCCTAAAACAAAAACGGTTGTTTGTTTGGATATGAGGAAGGGCAAATCTATTGACCGTCATGGTTTGTTTGAAAACAGCCACAAAACGAATATATTCAATGATTCAAATGAACAGGTAGCAGCTACTGGGGGGAGAAGCAAATGTATTTGAACAGCATCTTTCCTGATGGTTGTTCATATACTGATCCACATGCAAAACCACGCCAGAAGATTTATTACAATATATACAAAAAGAAAATGTGAATAGACAAAAATCTGATCCCCAGCACCAGTGATGGGAGGAATGATTTTAAAATAACATTTAAAAAAGAAACAAAACAGAGTTACTTTTTAAGTAAAAAGTAATCAAATAACTTTTTGCCTCATTATTATAATTCAGTACAGTGAAGATAAAAGGTCAAGGTGGGCAAAATGATCGCACAAGTGCAGCTGATCGGTAAGGGAGTAACCTGGGTGGATATTCATGCATATTCCCACAGTCAGCATACATTAACAAAGCGTATATATATATATATATATATATATATATATATATATATATATATATATATATATATATATATATATATATATCAGCACCGATAACAGCAGGTGTGATTGTCTGCGGCACTTGGCCTGTGGCCTCGTTCCTATGACAAAATCACACCAGTGCCGATATTCACCGATATAGCACTCCCTCTTGTGTGATATTGTTTTTATATATATATATATATATATACATATATATATATATATTACAATGAAGGATATCTCTAATCTACTTTATTTTAAAAGGGGTTTTCCAAATCTGTTGTATTGTTTCAAGGCCTAGTCCCAGAAGGTTTGTTTGCCATTAGGCAGACAGTTCCATTAGTAAGAAAATATATATAAGACATATACGTCTAAGAGATTGCGAATACCTTATTTATTTTTATGTCAAGCATTTTATTATTTGCTACTCAGGTTTTGTGTTGATATTTTAGGAAGCAGATACTTGATAAACCCGATCTTGGCCTGCTGGATGAATGGGAATCTAAAGCAGAAGAGAAACTTATGGAGAGCGTAAAGGTAAATCGTGAAAATGTTACTTCTGATCTTCGATTTTTACATTTTATTCACCAACTCTTTGCCTGAAAACTTATGGACTTTTGACAAACAACCCATTTTTGACTGACTTAAAACCCATGAATATAAAAAAATGTTGTGTTCTAACAACAAATATTTTTATCTTGCTTTCATATTCCTATTTTTACAATGATAATAAATATTTGTGATGACATAATCCCCTGAGTGGAAATTAGAGTTTCCAATAGTCACGGCCATGTTCACACAGTTGGCAAATATAAGATCCAGATCTGATCCAAATCATATCCAACCTTTTTACAACAACGTGAATTTCCCAATTCCAATCTATTCAGCCCCCCACCCCGGCCAAAATTGGATTTATTCCACTTCCATATGTGTCACCAATTCCATACATATCTTAGAGCGTCTGCTTTATGGTATGAATGTAAGACATCATTGCCGAAGCAGCCGAAGCAAGCAGTACAGAATATTGCATTATTTTTTTCCTTTCCTTTATTTTGTTTTAATTTTGGGACAATATGGTTAGCTCCCATTATTACTTCCGTAAACACTGTGCTCCAGTTTGACACGCACTTTCTATTTCTGTGCATTCGTGTTGTGTTGGGGGCGTTTACACCGAAGTCTGACAGCGGTCGCATTCAATTAGTTGTATGAACCACAACCATCATTATCACAATGATCTGAATTCCCCATTAAAGTCTGCTGCATGTGTGTCTGTTTGTAGGAGGAACTCAGAGATTCTCTGGAAAAAATCCTGGAAACGGATCAAAGACAAACAGTTGACAGTGAGGAAGCCTACGTTCAACTTTACGTGGACATTATTCAGGTAATAACAATACCTTAATTGATTTACCTTCCATGAGCTTTTTCACATTTTCTTATATTATTAACACAACCTTAATGTATTTCATTAATTTTTATTGCAAACATAAATCATCATAGCATAAATCTGACAATTGTAGCATGGTATCAGGATAAAGAAGGCTGAATACAAAAGCAAGTCATGGGATTGACACAGACAACATCATATTTGAGGACAAGGTGGTATATGAGTGTACTTGGTACCAGGCCACCATGATCAGCTCCATAATATGTCCTATGGTTTTATTTATTTTATACTTTAATTAAGAAAGGATAGAACAACTGAATTATCCCCAACTGGTATTGAGTTTGGTCCAGTGGCAATGGAAGCTGCCAGACAGACCTCATAAACCCAAATGGTTGGTGAGGGTTGGTGAAGGAACCATTTCATGTGATCATCAACACATATCTCTGTGGGAATTTCTCTCCTGGGGTCATTAATCAGAAGGGGCCATGTTCAGGACATGAGTATTACAAATTTGAGCTAACCACACTATGCGACAGAGGGTGACAGACTCAAAAGTGGCGTCTGTCACATTGGCAGTCAGAGGACCCGCTGTGGACACAATTGGAGATGGAAGCCATTGGGCTCAAGATGAAGGCCATAGGACTTTAGGCCAGAAGAATGGTGACTGCTAAGGTAGCAGAACCAAAAATTGTGTGGGTAAAATTTGGTATGGAGAGAGACTTTGGGTTGGCCTTACAGAGGTTCTAGAAAACCATTTACTGATGAACTGCAGTGGTGAAGATTGTGGATGTAGCAGGTCATGGTTGCACAGAGGACTGAACAACACCGGTGGAGTGGCGGGCTGTGGTCACTTCTTCCAATACCTGTGACATCCTGCTATGTGGTGTGATACTGTGGAGCAGGAGGAGACTAATAGTTGAATTTCAGTTACAGGATAATGATTGTGACTTTTGTCCTGGCTGGGGAACTGAAAACCAGATCTTCACCCTTTTTGAACTTTTCAGTCTAGATGGGTTTTGTGGATGTGGTGATCGTGTTTGGCTTGTTTGTGTGGCTGCTAGGAGAATATGAGGTATCTCAGTGGGTTTTAATGCCAATCTACTTCTTCTGTGCTGGAGCAAGATTTGTGCTTTCTCAGGAAAAACCTGTTGGTCTCAGTGCATGTTGGTCTTGGCAACGACTCAACTGATACTGTCTGTGTTGCTTAATGAAAGGATCTTAAGGCACAGTTGTACAGAGGAGGGTAATTATTTGGGCTTCTTCAGACCATAACCTACTGGAGTGGTTCACAGCTAAGGCAGGGGGTCAGTTTCTACAGATTTATCTTCTGTGTCTAAAATAAGCTTTTGTTGTACAGTACAGCTCATTTTCATGTGCATCATGTGCATACCTAATTGAACTGACATCTAATAAAGATCATCCTTTGGAGCTAAAGGGCACCATGAATGGATGGGTTCTGAAAGTGTAAAATAACAAATGGTCAAAGACTACAAATACCTTTTCAAGCTATTAAGTAAATGCAACTTATGTAAAATTTCCTTTTCAAATAAAGATGTTTTGTTTTATTCTTTTTCAGTGTATTAGTGCCATGCCCAAATTAGTACAAAATATTAGCTCAACGCTGAGGCTAAAGGTGCAGAACGTTTGCTTTCAAGAATTGGACTGTTATGCAAAAAGGTGAGGCTTTCTTGATTTAAAAAACATGTCAGTACAATCCAATTCAGAATTAAAATAAGTTTTCTTAAAAAAATGGTAACCTGGGTTTAGGAAAGTAATTCCTTAAACCAACATTATTAGTCATTATCATCACTTCAATAATATGTTTCCTGTTAACTCTAAATGTTTTAATGCTTTTAGGTATTCCTTTGAGCAAACCAAAATACTCGGCCTAAAAGCTCAGACTTGGAGGGAAAATGTGGAAAATCCAGAAACAATACACTTCCTTAAGACTTTGAGAACATGTAGAGAACTAAGGTGGGTTTAATCAATTTGAAAAAGCCACAGGTTAATTATGACTTCACAAACATTTGATTTGTGTTTCTGAGGTTAATTTACAACATCTGCGCAAGATAGAGGCTTATCTGTTTTAAGAGTTGCATGACTTTATACATTTTGTATTCTGTAAATGTAGAAAAGGGATAATTAAACATTTAAACCCAACGTGAAATTCCTTACCTCAAAAAAGCTCAACTAAATCACAACGCAACACTTACATCCTTCCACAACACCATAAAGTAATGTTAATATATTGGTTTAAGTGTGATTGCTCGGGTCATTTGTGGAGGTGAAGAGCATGAATCTGACATGATTTATTTTTGTTGGTTTCAGGGAGCACATCAAGGGATATGATATGAGATCTAATCTTTTCAAGGAAACTAAAACGACACTTGAAGCCACGGAAACTATGATTTTAGTTCTGCTGAAGCGCGTTGTAACTGAACTTTCTCAGGTATCTTTTGTCTTTACTTAATTTATTCCCCTCAAAAACAAATTGGAAACTTGTTAAATATTCTGCATGTATTTTCTTGTAGCTCTGCCTGAAGGACCACTTTAAATCACGTAAACCTGGGCGTGAGTCCTTGTTGTCATCCAAACCTCAGGAAAGACAGTATGAACTGTTTGCCTCTTTGAAAAATCATTTTCCCAAGCTGCCTAATGCATCAGTTGAACAAAAGGTGAGCTGTGTTTGTCAGGCCCTTGACTCATGCCTGTTAATAAGTTATTTAGAGTTAACCATCAGTTTTCAGTGGATTTTTTGTGTGAATGTCAGGTAAAGACTTTGGCTGATATTCTCCTTCTGCCCTCCCAGATTGTGATGGATGAAGTTTATAAGGTGGTTGTTCAGTCTTACCTTAAACAACTCCTCCAAAAACGTCACCGGACACTGAAAAAGGAGTGGCATCCTGATGTGGCCAAAGCAGTCGGGGAGGATGCAGATCAGCTTCACGCCATCATCTCAGATGTGGTAAGACCATTGTTTCATAATCACGCACTGCAGACTTTTTGTTCTCAGTCTCATAATAAGTTCCTAACATGTACGATTTGGACCAGGCTCCTGATGTCCAGCAGTGGAACCACCTGCTACTGACAATCCAAGAGGTGATGCAATGCAAAACGCTTGACGCTGTCAAGATCACCATTGCAACCCTACCGAGAGACCTTGTGGAGAAGAGGTAAACCAGTTTCTGAATATTTTAGTCAGTCAATGCTCTTCATTTCCTCATCAATGTTTGAAAGGATGCTCTCATAGTTGACCATTTGAACTTCAAAGAGGACACTTTGCAAAGCTTAACCTAAGGAGCTATACCTAACCTAACATTGCTGCTGATGCCATGTGTGGTGTTTATCTTTTCCTTATTCTTAGTATTCAGTTCTGTTTATTGTAGAGTTGTGGGACATTAACAGGAGGAACTAAAAGTCACAGATGTTTTTTATTTCATTCCCTTCTTTACAGTGAGGAACAGGAGTTTCTACCCAAACTGCTGAAGTGGAAGGGTCTTTCGAAACACCAGGTCAGAGAGGTCCTTGAAGCTTTACCTGACAGTCCAGCCACCACAAGATCAGGATCGTTGTTTTCTGGTTTCCGCTGCTGCAGCTGAACTGCAGTCAACTGCACAAACATGACCTCTGAGAGATTTTTAGGTACATTGTTACCTTAGAACCACAGCAGGTCTGCAGAGCAATAATGTAAATACACGTTCTTCCTACAAATATATCATAACTGGTCCACGCATTCAGATTTTCTGTTATTTGTTTGTTTTTGGTCTTTTTTATGATTCAGAATAGTTTGTCTTAACTGCAGGTTACTTTTTTATTTTCTTGGGTCTACTTCATTTTTTGGTGCAGTTAGTTTTTAGCCCTGCTCTGTCTCGTGCTTTACTGTCAAGGTACTACAGTCATGTTTTGCCTTAATAATTAACTGTTGTCTGGTTGTTGAAAAAGCTTAAGTTCAGTTTTATGGGTAATTGTGTTGTGATACGTTGATAATTTAATCTATCTATCTAAAAATTTTATTTAAAAAGGACTAACTCTTTTTACAATCGTTTATGCTGCCTATTTGCTACTTGAAGATCTTGAATTTACTTAAAAGGGACAATGAAGGATACATAGTTCTCTATTCTGTTCTTTTCTATTCTATTCTATTCTTTTCTTTTTTATTCTATTCTATTCTTTTCTATTTTATTCTATTCTTTTCTATTCTATTCCATTCTATTCTATTCTATTTTATGGGAGTTTAACTACTTATTCACCTTTTGCTTTAACATTTTTAGCATAAAAACAAGATTTCTGCAAAACAAAAGAAAGTAAATTCTGTGTAATTTTAACTTGCTAAATGAGAAACTGCAAAACTGTACTCAAAGTTTTCATTTAAAGTTTTCTTGTTTTTTCTAAGGTAGTACACAGTTAATGGGATATTTTTTTCCCCTTTTAAATATGGTGTATTTATTGTGCTATAAACAACACCACCAGGGGGAGCATTTCACCCATGTGACACTTAGTCCATGTGACAGTTTACAGGGTAAAACCTAAAATACTGGAGTCATTTCCTTTAGGAAATGGTCTCACATTGACAAACACTACATAATTTTCTGGAATTTAAAAGAAAATTATTCAATGTACTAATTTACAATTAAAAATCATTTTCTAGTCTTGTGTTATATATGTTTTTTTTCTTCTTATTGTTGTTTTAATGCCTCATATGCAAAGCATTCACAAAGAGTTTTTCACCTGATGATCAAATGCATCTAAATTTACAGGTAAAAGACAATATGTCATAAAAACATAAGAGTCTGTGTTTCTCCTTATCGTCGTTAGTGAAATGGCTTTCAGTAAAAATTATTATTTTTATTGTTTTATTTAAGATTGTAAGAACATCCTATGTTGTGTAACTTTGGGAATATAATGAACAACAATATTGCTTCAGATTAGGATTTGTCAGCATTTGTTTCTGCAAAAACTTCTGAAAGTCCCAACATAGCTTTTCAATCAAGGTCAGTTTTAGCCATTGGACAGATGGACAGATGAACTCATAATTGACGCCTAAATACGTTCACTTGTTATGTTATAGCCTTTTTACAAATAGCATCTAATGAAAATCTTTCATTAACACAATTATCACAATGTGGAAAAAGTTTTCTGAGATTGGTATAAATCTGTTAAAAACAGAAAAACCACATATATGCAAGTATACAACGGCTTTGTTGAATACTTTGTTCTTTAGGTTTGCCAGGAATTACAACCTCAGTAATTTTTTTTTTGATGCCACCAAATTAACCCCTTGACCTTTATGGAGTTTTACTCATTCTTCTTTCTAGTACTTTTCAACCACCATCACATTGGATGGGAACCATCTGTGCAGACATTGTCAGTGGCCACATTATTCATGTTCAAGTCTGGACTCTTCATCTGAAAACTCTACCTGCCAGGCCTGATTAGTGGATCGCTGCAGATATGTTTTTATATTTGCTCTGACAGAGTCTCTATCCAGTTCCTGTTACACCTCCCTGAGGAATTCCATTCTATATTAGTAGAATAGAAAAACTTAATGCCTAACACTAGAAAAGGGTAAGAGTAGCCTGGTAGCAATGTCATGTAATGCTGTGTTTCATTTGCACACATATGACACACCTGTTGTCTGCTATAAAATTAACTAGGGGGATCATGTAGATATTAAAAATGAGGAGCTCCAAGAAGGAACCTTGAGAGACCCCGCATGGGATTTTTCTCACCTCTGGTGAAAAGCTACTTATTGACACTATGTAGTCGATGTTCTTTAGGTAAGACTTGAACCAGTCTAGCACCAAAACAGAGAGTTTGACCCTGTCTCTATTTACTTTAACAATTTGTAATGGTCAAAAGTGCTGAATGCTGCGCTGAGAAACAAACAGCACCAGCACTGTGTTTTTTTCATATTGAACAATATGCATGAAAACTGGAGTCCAAATTATTAATATTATTCTTATTATTTGCATGGTATGCCATATTTGTTTTCAGCCTGTAAGTAATTGTTATGACTGTCGAATGATTGACACATTAAAATGGAAATAGCTTTATGACCCCCCTCAGATTGTTACCGTCAGCACCTCCAAGACTATTTTGAGTGAATTTTGTTTGCACAAACATTTATTTATATGGTGTTTATTAAATAAAATGATTAAATTTAAATTACTAATATTACTAAGTAGCAATTAGGAACCAATCATCACTTTTAAGGCTGTTTTGAGTCAATTTTGTTTGCACAAACATGTATTTATATGGTTTAAATTAAATAAAAGTATGACATTTAAATTACTATTATTACAATATAGCAATTAGGAACCAATCAGCACTTTCGGGAAGATTTTCAAAGATTTAGTTATGAATCATAACCAACTGTTCTCATAGTTAAGTGAGCCAACATAATCTTAAACCTGGTCTTATACTCCTTATGTAAGACAAAGTTTTAGCTCTAGCCTCTACACTTGTTAAAAGACATGAGAAGTCCTTACGTGGCCCCAGTAAAGCTCTGTGGAGTTTCCAGTGTTATCAGACCAATGAATCAACGTACTGGGAGGGGAGTTTCCTTCAGCTCTTTAATGAGTTTATTGTCCTTATTTTTCCTACCTTCCCTTAGTGAAAAGCTTTTTAACACCTCCAACTTCTCTTCCTGAGGACATCCTCCCACACCGGGAAGATAACAGAGAGAGCCGCATGCTGACAGTTATCTACTTGAACGACCCGTGTACTCTCATATCCTTCCCAGATCCTGGTTTCCAGTTATTTTGTGTAATTAATCAGCTGGAAACTTCCCCCTGAAGTGAGGGGGCTGCCCAATTTTCAACAACACCGGGTCAATGATTGCTCAGAGCCGTTCAAAACATTTCAGCAGCATAACCTTCCAGTAATATCAGCTTCATCAAGTGGCCTGAGCTTGGACCTTGGGATACCTGGAAGTCTGCTTTGTTATTGTTATTTGATAAACTAGTGGCATGAAAAGCATTATAGATCTGATCGTGCTGTTTTTACAGTTTAATAAGTGTAAAAGTCCTTATGAAGAAATAAATAGATATTTGTATGACTTTCAAAAGAACATTGTTATGGTCATTTTGTGAAAAGTATCTCCGTACCAACATTATTTTCTACTTTTCCAGAACAAAGGAGGCGAAAAATCTCTGGTGTAAGTTGTTTTTACTGACTACAGTGTAAGTGGGTCTACATTCAAACCTGAGTGTTTGTATTTGTTATTGTTTAATCGTCGACATTAATCGTTTCTCCTTTGCCTCTTAACACCAGTTGGGGAACTGCAGGAAGTTCTTTTTTTGTGATAATGCAAATGGTTTATGGAGGATGGCGTCAGCTTCATGTCCCTCCGGTGTGTTTTAATGGTGTTATCGAACTGAAATACTCTGTTGAGTTCTGCATCCGCAAGCTGCTTACAATTAAATCCTTGGAACATACAGTCTTCCACTCTTTCTGATACGAAGGAAACGTTTCATTTGCAAAGTGGAACATTTTATTGCAGAGGGTACAAAAAATACTTATTAAGTTACAGATTGTGCTTTACAGTTCTCGACCATCATTTAAATAACTAACTGAAGAAATCAGCGGGTTTTATTTGACCTCGACCTTAGAGAAAAACGGACGAAACTCCACAACTTGGTTGGACTCCTCGCGAGTGCTTGAAACGGTTGCCTTGACCTTGTGTCTGTCTTCTCTGGAAAGGTTTGTCTTGAGTTTGAGCAAAGCTGAAACATGTTTTTCACTGCAGATGAAGAAATGAGGAAAAAAAAAATCTAAACAGGATATTTTGTGCAGTTGTATATATACAGAAAATCTGAAATGCAGAAACACCTACTTTTTGATAAGGATTTAACCATTTCTAATGCAGTTATTTTAGCAAATTTTGCAAACTGATCACTTGCTCAGCATGTTGCATAATTTTGAAACAAAATATTCCTCATGAAAAAAATGTATATTCTTTAGAGTCAAAGCAAAAGTAGCTGCTCCCCTACGGCGACATCTGAGAGATAACTGAGATATCTGAAAAAGCTCATTTCCTTTCCTTCTCAAAATAGATTTGATGATCCTCAAATAAATTTGATGTGAACAACATTTTATCTCCAAGCCAAACCTATTAAAAGAAAATCCAACAGTAGATGAGATGGTTCAAATTACCTCAGGTCAGGATAAGAGTATCCCAGGGAAACTATTTGAATTTGCAGAGCGGGAATATCTTGGAGTCGCAACACTTCTGCAACGTTGGTCAGGATTTCCTTTAACCATTCCTCCTGGGAACCCTGCAGAGACAGGAAATGTCAGTCAGCTGGATTCTTTCATTTATTGTTTTTAAATTGCATTTATTTATAAAATGTATTGTTTATCAAATTGTTTCTGCATTATTTGTTGTTCAAAGTTAAGTCAAAGGTTCCATACTTAGTTAGTTTTATTTTTTGTTGCCTATTATTTTAATAATGGGTATTTAATTTCCCTTCAGGATAAATGAAGTATTTTTCATTGATTTGATTTTGCATTCATATGCAAAAGCTGAGCAGTATACATAAAGTCATATTTATGATTTTGCTTCAGATCTTTCAGTTATCAGGCTCCTCTCCTGTGGAACCAGCTTCCAGCTTTAGTCCGTGAGGCAGACACCCTGTCTAGTTTCAAATCTAGGCTTAAAACCTTCCTGTTTGATAAAGTTTATAGTTAGGAAGAGGTAGAGAAGACAGCCTAATCCGGTTGGGGAGGAACTCAGTCTTGACAGACGGTTCTCCTTTGCTC
>JAVLVB010000658.1:268222-301931 GCA_032876305.1 Orestias chungarensis
ATTATGCTGCTATAGGCTTAGACTGCTGGAGGACAATCTGACCACTTCTCTCTCTGCTACTTTCTTCCTTTGTCCAATCTACTTATTTACCGTTATTTCAACCATGTTAACCTTTTGTTTTCTCTTAGTGTTCTTCTCTCCATAGTAGCCACACCTGGGCTGGCGTTCTGTTAGCTGAGACAGCTTCTTGGATGAGAACATGGGCTGAGATGCTTCCAGTGACGCTCTACAACTGCTGCTATAAACTCTATTATTTCAGTATCCTGTGCTTCTAATTTAGCTTTCTGTCTTTTCAAACCCACAGTCGGTGGTGGCAGATGGCTGCTTGTACTGAGCCTGGTTCTGCTGGAAGTTTCTTCCTGTTAAAGGGGAGTTTTAACTCTCCACTGTCGCTACATGCATGCTCAGTATGAGGGATTGCTGTAAAGTCAACGACAACACAAGTCATTGTTTCTGTCTGCTGATTCCAGAGGAGTGAATGCTGCAAGTCAATGACTCCATGAATCTCCTGGGGTTCCTGAGATTGGAAACTTTTTCAAATTGATTTGTTTATGATGTATCTTTGATTTTAATTGATTTTCTTGTAAAGTGCCTTGAGACGACATCTGTTGTAAATTGGCGCTATATAAATAAACTGATTCTTGATTCTTGATCACTATAAAACAGATAAACTGTCTGTGCCTGTGGCTCCGGAGCCACATGAGGCTGTTTAGACCCTCCACTATGGCTCTTCAGTGATATTGATTTACTACCCAGATTTTGCTTTGCTGGACTGAAAGTAGAAAACATCTCCTGGGTTTTTAAAGGTCGCTGACCTCTGAGCTACAACACTGACAAAGAGTTCAGCTGTTTCACCTGACAGCCTGACTAATCAGTTTTCTTCAGTGGCAAATGATGCAAGACACCTGTGTGATTTTGACCAAATCTCACCATTTTTGTGAAAAGCTTGTGCAATTTCTCTGCGTTGCCCGTCATGGTGATGAAGGCCTTCTGCTGATTCTCTCTGTTCTTCAGTTTGACTTCCCCTCTCAGGAGCCTCTTCACGTATTCTTGTGTCACTTTTTGGTGAAGGTCACTAATCACACCCTAAAAATAATCCAATAAAAAAAACATCCCAGTTGTTATTTTATCAAAAGCTAATTTACATTCAAATTGTGTAAATTATTTGTTGGAATTCATTTACTTGATGACAAGATGGAGACAAGCCCTCAAGGTCCTGAAGCTGGTTTTCTATGCTGCTCAGTAGCTTCTCAAAAATGCTGTTTTTCTTCAGCCAGTCACTAGTTCCCAGCTTCTGGTACTGTGGCTGGTTGCGTATAAATAGAAAGTAAAAAAAATTAAACAGATGCTCACAAAATGAAAGGGCAATTTATTATTTATTTTCTTGTTAATTAATGTATTTTTTGTATCATGTTTACCTTGAGGTTCTTGTGCACTGAGCTTAATAAAGAGGTATAGGCAGATTGTCTCATATCGTTCAGAATAGTCAAACAGTTTTTCTGCACATCATCTGGGAACAAATGGCTTTTCTTCGTTAGAACATCACTGTTAAGGTCCCACAAAGACAAAATCAAAGCTTAGTGACCTGTTTCTCTGAAGCTTTGTCTGATCTTTTACCAGATTTAAAGACATACCTGAGCTGTTCCACGCAGCCAAGGCAAGCTTTAATGTGTGCTCTGCTGTTCTGTTTGATGATATCTTCTTGAAAAGCTTTAAACCTGCAGGAATTTTGTTTGTTTGAGTTTTTATTTTTTTATTTTATGCATTTTTCAAAGGACAAGAGGTAGAAATGACAAATTTGTTGTGTTACTTCTGCAGCAGGTCTGTGAGTTGGCCTGTCATCCTCTGGGCTTTCTGCTGGCTTCCTGTGACTGTTTCTGCTGCTGTGACCATACCATGTATGAACTGGAAACAGATGCAGGACATTTGTCAATGACCTTATTAGTGACAACACAAAAAACAGACACGCTTTAGTACACCAGCTACATAAAGATGTGGGGTTTTCATCACTAAACTCCACATGGTAACTGGAGGTAATCATATTTTTTTATTTATCTCTGCTCAAATTCAGGGTCTGCAGCCTTCATGATACAAAGAGGCAAATTTGTGCAATGTTTTTAGTTTGAATTTTCAAATTAAACCAACTTTTAACTTTTGAAAAACGTCTAAGAAACTCTGTTTTATTTCTATTTTTACTTAAAAAAAAAAATTCAAAGCTAAACTTAAAACACAAAAAAGAGGATGGATCTTTTTTTCGTACTAGATGTTGATATTTATGGAAAAATATGTCATGCTAACAATGAGCTGTTTGACCTGTCTCAGTAGCAATCAAATATTAGTATTTCCGTTAGTTAAATTTAAACTTTTCTCCAATAATTTTTGTTTAACTGCTGATCAATGATCAATGACATAAACTCACACAATGAAATCAGTTTTTACTTAGGGGTTTCTTAAATGGGGGAAGGGATGGTGCAAACCTATTTATTGGTAAAAGTGGACTCTCTTCTTTCTTTCAACTGGTTTATATTTTCTTAATACTTTGAGCACTTTGTTTTTTGTGCCTCTGTAAAATCTTTTACCATCTCATATAAGTCAAAATGTTGTTTCAAAGTTGTATTGAAGTTGCTAAAACCAAACCAAACCTCAGGATAAACCCTCAAAAACACAATTCCATGTACTTATGATCTATTCTTACATAGGTACACACTGAGCTTGTTTAGCTACTGTACCTGAATGACGTCGTAGGCCAGAGGACTCGTGTAGCAGCCGTCTTCTCTTGGTGGTTCCTGTCCTTGTGCCCATTTTCTCTTTTCTTCATCCAGAACTCGGTGGATATAGATTGACAGCTCACTCTGAACAGACACAAACATGCAATCAGCCATTGATGTGCAGATTTAAAATTGTATATGCAAGTTTTACACAAGGTTTAAATTAAACAAAAAATTAGAACAGATTAGTCAGAATTTAGCAGATACTTAAAGAAACCTGGACTTGTTCGACTAAGTTACCTGTTGTTTCTGTAAGTACTGCTCTTCCAGGCTATCGTGTAAATCTTCAGGCAGCAGATTTCCCAGCGTGGTTGAATCAATTTCGCTGGCAAGTTCTGCCCGTTTTAGTATTCTGAAAAAAATAAAGAAATAAAACGAGAACTTCATGATATGAACAAATTTTTGAATCCATAAAAAAAACCCTGATGAAGTAACTTGAACAATGTTTTATAAGCTGCGATTTCTCTTTTCACATATTTTTCTGTCTTTCAAATGTGTCAACAAGAACAAACAAATACCTACAGACACAAACTGGTTCAGTGACAAAATGCGGACAATTTTCCATGAATCTACAAACTGACAAATCACAAACTTTGTCAAACAGCTGCAGGGTGACTTGTGTCTGAGCTTGCATGCAAAGGAGAATTATGCAAAAGACGTCAAGAGGATGGATAAACGTTTAGCATGTCGACATACTAAAAAGAGTTGCTGTTAAAATAACAGCTTCAATACATGATCCAGTAAATTCTGTGATTGTTATCAATATCATGTTTTTATTGGCTTTTGTCATGAAAAGCCTCATAACTACTATATACAACATCTTGAACAGAATCTGGGGGATTAATCAGTTTACTGGGTTGCTAAAATTGCTAAAATTAATTAACTTTTAAGAGTTTTAGAATTGATTAAATGGGGCTATTATTTACAATAAAATGTTTTCTGACTTAAAATCAAGGTCTGTTTCAAAGCATGCAGCTGATGAACCAACAAACTCAAATATTTAAAGAGCGCCGTATGTGTAAAGAAGCACAATAATGTGCTGTTTTAAAGGGAAATGTAATTAATGCCTTACTCTGGATAATAGTCATTGACCCAACGCAGGATGAAAGCACAGTCTATGTCATCCAGAACAAATTCCACAATATTTCTCAGTCTGGTGCTCAAGCTTTGGTGATACAGTGTGGCATAAAAGTGACAGATGTTTGCCTCTGGTGGGTAGCAGCTTTTCAGCACATTGGCCACCAAGAGCAGGTCCTCCTTCAGCTGCCTTCCCATGCACTGGACATCCGACTGGATGGATGATTGTCCAGCCAGGCCTGCAGGGGCAACCGAGGGATTGTCCATTCTCTCTTCTACCAAACTACGAAGAACTGAGTCATGGAGTTTTTTCCAGTTGCTTATTTTTTGACCCTTCCCCAGCTTCCTCTGCAGATCCTGCTCCTCTTCCTGGTAGATGGTCTTGACAGCAGATGTCAAGGCCATTGTCACATCCAAGAGGTCGGCCTCGTTGGAGAGCTCTTCGAGTTTAAAACCCAGACTCTGCTCTAAAGTGTCTTTCAATTGATTTTCAAGGGTTTTACGGTCAGCAAAAAGCTTTTCTATCTCTCCTGAATGATGCTTGTGGACGTCTCCCTCAGTTGTCTTCCCAAAGAGTTGATTCTCTTTGTTTATCAGCACAAGGCTGGCCTCATACATACATTTTTCCTTAAGAAGCTGCTCAAAGGTTTGAATTTCTGGAGGATCAAGAAAGGAGAATATTTTACTTTTGAGATACTCAGAGGCAGAAAAACATGTCTGATGGTTGGAGTGATGTTCATTTCAGCTGAAATCATGTAGTGTCTCTTACCATCTATAGAATCTTCCCCACCAAACGACTGGAGTCCATCTGGAGAGCGGGAAATGTTGACACCCTCTTGGGGGTTGTAGGGTCTTCTTATTTTCTGGAGTTTTCCCATAATCCACACCCCCACAGATTTGCTTCCTAGACTGGAAAGATTCAGCCTGGCGCTGTCTGAATCCGAGCGAACTCGCATGTTAAAGTCTGACTTAAAACAAAAAGAAAAATGAGAGGATGGCCGTTACCCTGAGAGTGTGTCTCTGCTCTCCAGCTGCTCAGCTGCTCAATTGCTCTCTTTTAGCTCAGCAAACTCCACCTACTTCCACACGTTGTGGAAAGTCCAACCCCACCAACACCCTCACACACACATACCACAAACTTGCACAGACACATCCGGGCCAGGCTTTTAATAAACGTTGAAGCAATGCTGGTCTCTCTCACAGGGGGAAGAATATCCATTTGCGGTTTTACAGACTCATGAAATTCTGTACAATTAAATAACTTTAACACTTTTGTTTTCGAACTCTCAATTAATTTCATCATTGCTGTTGATGCCAATTACTGAACTAGAACAATTACAGATCATCCGAGTTGGATCGAGGGGCCAGAATTGTTCACTCAAATACTTCAACATATTTTTAAGTAAAAATAATAGTAGTAATCTAAAAGATTACTTTCAAAAGATGTCATTAAACTATAATGAAAAAACAAAACAATAAATAACTAAATTATAAAATAACAAGCTTGAGGCAACATAAAGTTTTATGTTGCTTCAACTTACAACAGTTATTTCAGACATGTAACAATTATCCTCAAATGGCTCAGCAATAAAATAACTTCGAAAACCCAAACAGCAGGTCTCAGTGTAACATAAAACGAAGGTTTGTGTCCTTTTCCTGTGTGTTTTTGGTAAAACAGTCTGGTTTTGTTTTATTAAACTTACAAGCAGTGGTAAGAGCAAATACTAGGTAAGAGTAGCAATATTCTGCAATAATACCACTTAAGTAAACGTCAACATAAATGAGTAACTAGTTACTATTCTCCTTTGCCAATGATCACTGGAGCCATTTGGTACAGACTTAGAAATCTAAATGACAGATTTTTATGTGAAAAAAATTAAACATGTGTGTTTAAGTTTGTCTTTGTTTGACTCCTAACTTAAATTGAGGAATGCCATATTCAAGCTTGTACAAAATTACATAATAAACAACTTAATAGGCAAAAAGAAGATTTTGTATTAAGGTAGTTGAGCATTTAATCTTTTCTAGGCCGTATTAAAGAATCCCAATATTCATAATCTGACAAAATAATTAAATAATCTCTTTCTAAAATAAAGCTTTTATGCCATTAAACCTAAATACTGAGGTACAAAAACTGATAAAACCACATTTTTTTTCCAAAGCAACCCAGGACTTGCCTAATTTAAATCAATTCATAAACTTTAATTATTAATGTTTGAGAGCGCTGTCACAACACGGTCCAGATATAGATCCTATTCTCTGGAGTTAAAGTTTTCATGTTTTACACAACCTCACCAACCATTGTGCTCAATAGTTATGTAATCCTGACTAGTAAATAAAAAACTGGATTTTAGATCCCCCAAGATTTGAAAAAAAAAGCAAACAGGAAAAATAAAAGATTATAGCGCAAAAATGGGAAGTGAGAAACAGCAGCAGGTGGTACTGTCTAAAAAAAGTAGATCTGGAAACAAATGTATTTAGTTTAACTGCTTGTTCATGCAGAATTATGCAAATTATAGTGAACGCTGTTTTATTACTAAAGTATTACTTATGAATGTACTTGGATTTAAACATTAATGTGGCCCTTATGTAATGAAACAGGCTGGAGACCTGAAATTTAAATCAGGCACAGCGCTAAGAATGCGCACAGAACACATCAAAAAACATCAGTGAGTGATGAGAGACGTCTGAAACGTAGAGATCAACGGCACTAACCTTCTGAGACTCAAACTCAGTTGTGGGAAACTGAATTTTGGTTCCTCAATGCCTGATTGCTGTGCCGGGATTGTAAAGACAGTTGAGATCAGTCAATCAGGCAAGAAAGGAACAGTCAACATTTAACCAAACAAAATCTGGCACTGTCAGTCTGCCAGACACTGAGGAGTGCACTAAAATGTAAACAAACGCAGACCGAAAGGTCAGAATCGTAACGCCTCGGGGCCATTTTAGGTCCTTGGAATGATTTTTATTGGTCCTCGCTCACAATTCACGGACAATTTAAATTTGCTGAGCTGAATAATCTGCAAGACCCTTTTTATGTTTCAAATCTTCCCTTATAAATCAACAGGATGCCTGAGCATGTTGAATTAAAAGGTAAAGCAGTTGATTGATGTCTAGTTCCACTCATTGTTTTTGATCAAAGAATACTCTGCTAATATGTGATATTAGCACCAGTAGTAGACATTATGTGTGAATTTTTTGCACATAAAAATATGAATTAAATAACATGAGGCTCATGTCAGGATTTGAGCAACAGGTCTCGTTGATGTGGCCACCGCACTTCTTCATCACACTTCTTTCACCTTCTTGTTTTTTTCCCTATTCTCTTTTATTTTTATTTTTTCTCAAAGGAAGTGGCAGTTCACTTTTTTTAAATGATTACATTCTTCAAAGAAGGGGTTTTTGACAAACACTATTTTCACAACCTCACAACATGCGACTGTCTGAACCCACGTTAAAGTGAAAGAAGGGAAACGATGTTTAGTTTATGAAAACATAGCCACTACTTGGACAACACATTTTTTAGTGTTGTGTTATTTAAACATTGAAGAAACCTTTATTGTTATGATTAAAGATCTAGACTATCATTAACTCTTCAATGGTTCTGGTAAGCTGTAATTTGTGAAAACAACATCTCAGAGCAAAAATAATCTTCCCTTATTTTATTTTTCGCTTATTTTATTTGTACATTTTGTACCAACGGTGATATAAAACATGTTCCTCAGAGATCCAAACAGTGAAACACAAAAGACAAAAGCATTTGAATTTAACAAATTACTGACTGGATGAATTAATGAAATGGATTTGCTTCCTCATAAGAACCATGTAGGTTTTGAGGCCTTGGACGTGTGACGTTGTGAGGTTGACATAGTGGGATTTGACTAACGACTAAAGGTAGGTTAAAAAGAAGCCTCTGTTATTATTGTATTATTATCGTACAGGCCGAAAAACACCACACGTATTTATTTGAATCATTCCTTAACATTCAATAATGGGCAACATAAATTTAAGCTAAGTAGGAAGATCACAATGTGAGGCACCAAAAATCATTTCTGTGAGAAACTAACCTGAAAATAAGGACTTTTTTATTTTAATGCTAAAGATCTTAGTTAAAAACTATTTCTGTTATTAGTGTATATGTGTTGGCCCGGCGTGTAATTTTATCTGAGATAATTTTATATATTATTTTTAATAATATAGATAGAAGCGCAGCATGCAGAGTAAAGCAACCTGTTGCCATCCTGAGCAGAAGAAGAGGTGTTTCCCTCTCATCGCTACCAGCTTCTAGGAGTCGAGAGCCTCCACAGCAAATTCAAAACGTAGAGGCCAGTGGCGATATCCAAGCCCATATCCTGAACTGGGCTGTATGAAAGAAAGTTAAAGCGGTGGAAGAGTGGGGCCTCTGAGTTAAAAGTAAAACAGGAGAGGGATAAACGACTACAAGCTCCGTAGAGTTAGCGGTGTCTCCATCTTGTGCGGCCGGATATATGCGGATTGATGGCAGCTTCGGCTCTTCCGTTTCACAGACACAGATTACTTGTTTTTGTCACATTTTTTAACCCGTTTTCTATGTTTTATTAATTTTGTAATGTAAATAAATTGCATATTTCTTCAATAGCTCCCAGGTCATGTGACCCAATCATCTTTAAATTCTTCTAGATGGCACAGATGAGGCACACTTCCTTTTTATCCAAGTTGAATCAGTTTTCTGTTATTTATTCATTTTCACTAAAATTATATCATTTTCTTCAATAGCTCCAAATAGCTTCAACAATTTAAATGCATTCTTTCTATGACATGGAAAACATTTGTTGGGATGTTTGATATTGATGTAATTCTAAAAACAGGGCAAATGTACGGTTCTTTGCTGTACTCTGAAGTGTTTCAGCATGTAGACTGTTCTGATAATACACACATAAACCATCGTGTGGTGAGTTTGGTGTGAATTTATTTACAGTTGTAGATCTTTCCTTATAATAAGCCGTCGCCGTTCACTGTAAATCCTGTGCAGGAGTTTCCAACAACTAGGCCCACACTTGTGCACTAGTAAACTAAGTGGTCTGTTTTGTTAGTGCATGTACAAGTATGTATGTGTGCTGGCAGCTCCGTGGTTGATAAGCTGGGTCAGTGTGCGTGTGTTGGAGGGGCTCTGAATTCTTAGTCCAGGCTTGTGGATATTAATGGATATCAGAAGCTTTTTCAAAAAGCAGACACCTGCACCACCAACAGCACCAACAGCTGCTGGTAAAAAAAACTGAAGTTCCAGGTATGTGAAGCTTTGACTGACAGGTGGACTACCAGATACTGATTTAGGGACCCTAGGAAGTGGCCCAAAGCAGGGTACAGAAGCGTGTTTGAGCAATTTATATTGCTGGAGTACTCTGATACACGAGAACTCTACATTTTGCAATGAAGTACAAAGAAATTGTAGTGTAGTGCGCGAGGCAGCAAAAAAAAGATGGAAAAAAGAAATTGGCATCTGCACCCTCAGGGATAAGCCTCTGATCTCCTAGAATCCTAGATCCGCCCCTGGTGGCACATATAAATAAAAAAGATGCCAGTCGTCCATCTTTTCTAAAACGACATAAGACCAAACAAAAGATTTGATTTGTTAAATTGGAAATTTTATTTACATTTCCAGGTTTTGTTATGCAGCATGTTCATGTTTTCAATTTGTATAATTTTAACAGGATATATTTTATTGACAGAAAAATATTTTGGGATATTTTAGTAAGTTTATTCTTTATTATTGATTGATTTATATATTATGACATAAGAGCAAAGACATTTAAATGTTTGTTCTTTTAACCTTTTTTTCCCTAATTTGTATAATTTAGGTTGGATACCTTTTCAATGGAGACCATAATATTATCAGTTATTTAAGATTTAAATTGGTTCATTCCAGATTAAAAGTCCTGCCTGTTTTTATTCATATTGATGTAAAAAAAGAGGAAGTTACTTTTAAAGTTGAAGTGTGTTTATTAAATGTTTATCCTGATTGGCCCTCGAACTCAAGTGTGTTTTGAATTTGGCCCCCTGTGTAATTGAGTTTGACACCCCTGCATTAGTGGGTTAGCGGGAGGTTGCCCACCAATATTAATATGTAAGATCTAATTATCGGGGTGACTGAGGTTCACTGAGAGGAGTGTAATTAGGCTTTCACTCCACTTCCTTCCAATCACCTAGAATTGGTGATTATTATTTTTATAAATTCAAATAATATTGAGAGGTTTGTGTCAGTAACTCAAATGACTACGTAAAACACATTGTAAAGATTCATTGAAAAAACAGACTGGTGTTTTCAAGACTTTATTTCTGTTAATTATGATGATTTTTATCTTACGGTTGATGAAAGTTTAGAATATTACATCAGAGCAACAACAACAAAAAATAAATAAAACTACAACAGAAATGTGGGCTTATTGAAAGACATGTTTCATATTTACATGAAGGCTATTTCACAGGGGACTTTCAAACTGACAAGTATGTTTTATCAGAACCAATCCGACCATTATCAGTCAGTTTCAGTTTATTTATATAGCGCCAATTTACAACAGGTGTCGTCTCAAGGCACTTTACAGAAAATCAATTAAAATCAAAGATACATTCTAACAAATCAATTTGAAAAAGTTCCTAATCTAAGGAACCCCAACAGATTGCATCGAGTCATTGACTAAGCCGCTTATCTGTGTGGGGTGGCAGGGGGTCTGCTGGGACATAAAGGACAAACAACAAGGACGATGTAGAGTGCCCAATCAGCCTGACAGTCATGGTTTTATTTTGGACTGTGGTTGGAAGCCAGAGTATCTGGAGAGAACCCATGCATGCAAAGGCAAAACATGCATAGTTTTTGTGGAAAAAAAACATTGTATGTTTGTGTCTTTGTGAATGCAACTGGGGGATTATAGCTGTAGTGTAAAGTGTTCAGGATTGTTAGGGTAATAATAAAGTTCCTGGAACATTTTGAACCATAATATAAAAATATACAACAACAAAAAAAAAAAAAAAACCCTGAAGAACCTACAGCTAAAGGTAGCTGTTACCCGAAATGAAGTTTTCCTAAGATCTACTGTTTTACCTTCATACTGTACATACACAGACCACTGAAATAAAATGACAAAGGAAAATAACAGAAAAAGGATGAGAGCAAGACTTAAGGAAGGATTCAGTTCAGTTTAGGTCTTTGTTCAGCTTAGTTTAGAGCAAATCTGCGAAACACTTCTTAAAGTGATACCTTCTTTGACTTAGCTACACTTAACAGAAATACAGTATACCCTTTAATGCATCATCACTCATCCTAAGACAAACACAGTAAAAGTAGGAAGAAACAACAACCAACCAAACCTGACAGAGTTGGCATGTAGTAAAAAATAAATACATAAAATGCCTAACCCAGAACAAGATCTGTATACTACTCAAATCTAGCAGAGATCAACCGCATGTTTCCTAAACTAATCTCCAGCTTTAATGTGAGATATCATCATTGTTTGCACTTAGTTTAATGAAAGGCAAACTATTGAGCTTATCCCGATTTAATTTCGGCAATATTATATTTAACCTTGGCATTAATTTCAAGTTTTGTTTACAGGCACAGTGAAGTCAGTTTTTAGTCAGTGGACATAGTACAGAACAACAATCGCATACATACACAAAATAAAAAAATGCATTTCCAAATAGTTGACAAACCCTGCAAGTCTGTATGATAAAACCTTTAATTAATATTCATTCATCCTTGTATATTCTTATTGGGCATTTTGTATTTGGACTTCATGGGTTTTACTTTAATTGAGTTGTTTTATTACTTATTTCCTTGTGCTTTTATCCTACTTTTTTATAACCAAAACAGCAATGATAAAACACATCATGTTTTCCAGAGCAGCAAAATAATACATTTATTATATTATGGTATGTTTTCAAACACTAGGTAGAGTTGTCACAGTGAATTATGACTGAGCTCGGTGGTGCACAGTTGAATATGTACGATCCCTTATAATACAACCAATTTGGAATGATCCATAATCCCATAACACCAGAAATAAGGGCAACAAAACATTCCTGCAACTGCTACACACAGCATTTTATCTGCAGTTCTTTACTTAGCTGTCTGGCCACCGGAAGCCGAAACAAGCGAAAAGCGTGCTGGAGAGGGGGTTAGTGTTGGGTGTGACCTGGATTTCCCTAAATAACACTTGGTTGCTGTCAGGGCTGGAGCTGCCCGCTTCCTTTTTAAACGCCCTGAGTTTCTGGAGGAGAAGGTTGTGCTCGCGACCCCTTAGAAGGCCCCTGAAGTAAAGAACAGCAACCAGATGTTTCTTGCTGCAGATGGAGAAACAAAAACACAGATACAAACACATTAAAGTATGCTGTCCATATGTACTTATTCACATACGTACTTACAGGCTTTGTGAATATTGTGTTACGCATTTTCAGGGGAAACCACTAAAGATGTGACACTTTGATACAATATATTGTTGTAGGTGTTTTGTCATGACTCCGTATTGCTTGTAAAACAACATAAATGTAGAGCCATTGATGTACTACAGTAAATGTGACAAAACATCCACATTGTTCTCAAACCGTCAATATTTTACGTGGATTTTCTGCTGCCAGAATTTCAAACATTTTAATGGTAAGTAAATAACTTCGAAATGATTGTTTTTTTATTTTTTTATTTCCTGAAGTGAAGCAACAGTGGACTAGCGTACTTTACGCCAGCTGACCAACAGAGCTTAAAAACAGTAGGAGGGACACCTTGTGTTTCGTCAATCCGTACACTCCCAGATGAAATTCAGCAATTTAAGCACATCCACCTAAAGATTAAAGGCTTAATTATTCATCAAAAGTAGCTCTGAGTTGTTGTAACACAGATTATTTGGCTCGGCTACTGTTCAGCATACAATTGTCGTGAGATTTCACAGATTTCATAAAGAGGAAGCTGCTTTGTCTCAAGAGTTTTTTGTCAGAGTGTTCAACTTTTTTGACAGCAAAACCACACGTTTCCAACACAGACATGGTGTAATGAAGAAATAACCTTCGTGAGGGTTTCACTTTGATGGGGCTGTCCAGTTTATTAAAAAACTACCCCAGATGATAGAAAACCCCACTCCTAGAATCTATCAGCACACACAGAAATAACCTAAGACTCGATGTAACCAAACATTAAAGAACGATCTAGATCCATGACATCATCAAGGTATCATTCATTAATAAAACAGGCTTACCTGAAGTCTGGATAATGGTTTACTAAAGCCGGCAGATGTTTCTGTATGTCTGCTTTGTTCTTTTCTCCGATGATGTTGCCTAGATAATCACCTACATCGTGGAGCCAGACGTGAGAAGACTTCTACAGAAGAAAGTAAAAGTAATGTTTGATTTGGTATGTGGCAAGTATGCTCACACAGACATGTCTGCAGCTATTATTGATAATGTTTTATGCTAAACTAACGTGTTTAACTACCCTTTACATGGTTATAAGTCGGTTCCAACATGCTGACCTTTCCTTAAACTGCACATGGATTTTGAGACGCATCAAATTTAAAGTAAAACCTTATAAATTTACATTGTGGTCATTCCCACGTTATTCAGTTTTGCCATGAATCAAACAAGTAGTTAGCATGCTGTTCAAGTCAACACAGTGAACTATAGACTATGTTGATTATGCTTTCTTTATTAGTTGTTGGTGCAGTCATATTTTTTTTGTTTCCATGTCATCAGATGAGCTCTATATCAAAAAACTGAGTAACATAATTAATAATTATTTTTAAGGATTTTTGAAACAAGACCAAAAAAGTATACATTCCAAATAGGTTTGTGCTTCTTAGTTAAACTGCTGTAATAAATACAGTAAGTTTTTATTTTATTTTACCATTTCTTCAAACAGATCGCTGATCTTTGTCCACTGATCATGGATCTTGGATGCAGCCTTCTCGTGCTTAAGGTTTTTGCAAGAGTAGTTATTCTTCATCAGCTGGCCGATGTATTCCTTCACCACGTGGTAATGCAGTTTGCTTGCAAACTCCTGTCCAACAGAGTAAAGGACAGATTGTCAAAACAGCATGAAAAAGAGGATGCAAATTTGTTTGTATTAACAGGAAACATAGCTATTAGATTATTTGACCTTGCACCCTGACTTCCACCAATTCATTCCTCCCTGCTGTTACTCTGGGTTAAGTGTTTTTATGCTGTCAATGAACAAGACGGGGAAAAAAAACAACAATGGTGGAACTCATTGGAATTTCCAAGATGACCCCTGAAAAAAATGTATGAGCTTTTTCCGTCTTCCAGGGAAGTAACATATCTATAAATGATAACATATACAACACAAGCTTGCTGAGACAAAGGATGGGAAAAATAGTTAAAATCAGATATCTCAAAGCAGATCCACAGTGAAACATGAACATGAGACAGAGATTAACTGTATGGGTGCTTTCAAAGGTAGGAGACATTATTTTAAATGCAGAAAAAGCAAGATTAGAGATAGAGATGAAAACCTTTGTGGGACACGTCCAACGGTCTGAGGATGATCCCAGACCCACATCATGTAAAAGAAAGGAAAATTGGATGCTTGCAAGCTTGGGGACACCATTCCGACTTTGAAGAATGAGCTAATGTTGCATGGATGTTTTGTTATAAGAGGAACTGGTGCACTTTATAAACCAGGTGGACAAAATGGTTTTCTAAAAGAGCCGAGACTCATAAAGAAAAGAAAAAGTGACCTGCCTACGTTTCCCAGGTTCTGTTAGGAGAAATGGGCCGCAACCACTAAATTAAATGTATGTCAAAAACTGAATCTTAAAAAAAACCATTCTATATTATGTAAATGAATATAAAAGTCTACTTTCAGCTGTAACACATAAATCAATAAACCAAGTAATTCTAAACAAAAATGCAGAACAATATTTGCTATTTGATATGATATTTGGGCTGCGCAGTGGGTAACACTGTTGCCTTGCAGTAAAAACATACTCTTAGGCTGATAGGGTACTTTAAATTGTCCTTAGGTCTGTCTATGTGTTGCCCTGCAATGGACTGGCAACCTGTCCAGTGTGTACCACTTATTCTCGCCCATTGTTAGCTGGAGATAGGCGCTAGCAGACCCCTTGGACCACACAACGATAAGTGGGTTTGATAATGGATGGATATAATATTCCTACTGACTGGTGGTATCCATGCATTATTATGACCTAAATTCAGGTTCAACGGTACTTAAGTTCCTTCCATATAATCAGATCCATAAAAAGGGCTCGGATTTTAATAGGCAATCCACTCCTAACCAGTGTCATGACTGTTTCTTGCTTACTCACCTGTACATATGGAGGCTTCATGAACTCGCAGTGCTGGGAGAGCAACTCTATCCTGCTGTTGAGTTTTTTAAAGTCCTCATCATTGTTGAGCCACTTCCTTGTCATCATCCTCCTGAGGAAGGGCTAGAAATAAGCAGACAAATTAAAAAAGAGGATCAGTTTTTGAATTACACATTTTTTAAAAGGTTAAAAGAAGCAATTATATTAAAAACAACATTCAGTTTCATCTGCCTGACTATGCAGGACAATCAGTAACCGTAACCTTGATCGCTCAAAGTGTTTATGAATATTTGCTTTCAGTAACAATGATTTTTGTCAAAATGACTTATATTTCTCCCAAAAAAATAAAATAATTTAATAACATTTGTTGAGTTATTGTATGCTCGTGTTCTCTCTCTGGAAACCTTTTCTCATGTCTTAACGAGTGCATTTCCCTTAAGTGCATCGTTAAGATTAAAACAGAGCTGTCGAAGATAAAGATCTCATTTTCAATTCCTCTTTGACAAAAGAAAGAGGAAACAAATGGATGAAAACAAGAACTGGGAGTTTACCTTACAACCCCCCTGTAGTAGTCTACTTGAGAACCCTGGATTGCAGTTACCTTGACATCCTCTTTAAATTGTTCCTCCAGACCTTCCATTAGTCTGACAATCAGTTTCTGCACCTCTCTTTTGAAACCTTCCACCTCATTTGGACAGCTGTCCTGGTACCCTTCCATGTGTTGCCTGTAGACAAAGAACAACAAATAAAACAAACATCAGCTTTTGCATTAAAAACATAATCCTAACCCTTTGTTTGTTTTCTAATGTTTTGTCACGCCACAACCCCATGATGCATTAAAGCAGAATAATGTGGGAGCGGTGACGTTTTTCATTTTTTTAAATAAACCTCTCAGGCTTTCACAGAGCAGATGGATTTATGCTGAGATTAAATTTAGCCATTGAGGACTATATTTGCAAACTTCTTTTGTTCTTCCCCTTTTCCTGTTCAGCATCATGGCTAGTAGAATGGGTTTCTGGCTTTTCCGAGTGGGGCTTTAAAAATATAGAGTCTCCCTTGCTACCCATACCTTAATCGTTGATTGATTTCTGAAGCTAATTATGATTTCTAAAGCTAAATATGAATGAGGGGTGGGGGGGGGGGGTGCACAGAGTGAAAGGGAACATATACACATACCAATATTCAAATAGGAACAAGTAAACAAACAAACAATAACAAAACAAACAAACGAAACAACGGAACCCAAAAAACTAGCTTCTACTAGATCGCTCCGGAAGCATCCTTGGGAAACTGCGAAATGGCAATGAATCATACCTGTGCAGATATAAATAGCGGAGCAAAGACAGCAATGTATGCGGCACATAACACATAAATAAATATGAGGCAAACTTGATGTTAGTAATAAACAGATCGGCACAGTTAAAGTGTTGTGAGCTCTATATTGTGTGATTGCGCGTGAGCATGCAGAAATTGTGATGCAGGTATTGCATGAATTATGCTCAGCCATGGGTACAGAGGGCCACTGCCACCCCCCTCCCAGAGCCCAGAGTGAGCAGAGGAAGAACAAGGTCCATGACACTGGGGCCACGCAAGAGCACAGAGATCAGACAGCTCACCGCAGGGACACCTCGCACCCACCCAGAGGATCGCAGAGGGGGTCCGGGGTAGAGCCCCCCGCGGCCACGGAGTAGAGGCCCCGGCTGCCCAGCAGAGAGCCCGCCTGACACCCGAGAGGGACAGGCGACCCCAGACAGCCAGCCGGGGCAGATCGATACAAGCCCCCGTGCCCCCAGCACTGCACCCGAGGGCACAGTCGGTCCGCAGGTGAGTGCAGCAGCGAGTAGTGAGGAAGTGGGGGGAAGGGGGCAGGGCATGACCCTTCCCATACGGGAATAGCATGGGAAGGCAGAGGACACCCAGTCACAGGCCCTGGCCCGCCCACATTCATACACACTATCTCACTCACACAGTCACTCCAGGTATGGATGGGATGGTGGTCCCCCCACCGGATAACACCCAGGAAACAGGGGCGCAGGAAGACCCATCTTCTTAAGGCTGAAGTGCATTTATTGGGGGTGATCAGATTACTATGAACCGAATAGGAATGCAAACAACACCTTTAAAATTCAGTTTGAAAAATATTTCATACATGTGATGAATAAACATGTTTACCCATCCATGTCTGAGTTATGATGAATGGATGATGACAGAAGAGATCTCCATGAACAATATGAAGAAGAAGATTCTTATTAAAATCAATATAAGGAAAAACAATCCTGAGAATCCTGTTTAAGAGACTGATATATAAAAAAACAGATTTTTACTTTAAGTATCTCCATGTAATCAGCCTCCCTACCAAAGACAGGCCTGTAACTTGATACCCATTCCCTGAATAGATTCTGTTTGGTTAGTTTGACTCCTCTGTGATAATTCCCTAACCCCAGATTGTTATTGCTCTCCTGGATTTCTTCTGCAGGGACAGTAAAAAACTACTTATGAGGCTCCTTATAACTTTCCTTAAACAAAGCGAGTGACTGAAATTAATGTTCCTTTAAACACCGGAGGATCTTACGCACAGCAGATAGAAAGAAGACTACCTGCTGTAATAACAATGACTGTTGAATGTTAGGAGATAGATGAATGGACTGGTAAATAATACACTGGCTTAAGATGAGGTTGACATTGAGTAGAAAGCCTGCATGCTCTAAGTACTTTGTCTTTAGCCCCACCTATAAAGGAGTCGCTTCACACTCACTGCTGCGTTTCCCTGAAATCATGTGACCCGTTAGTCTTTCCAAAGCTCACACTGGCCCTTTAAATCTGAATGACAAAACTGAAGTCTGATGCAATTCTTTTCTTTTTCCTTGTTATAAAACCATCTTCTAAGCAAACATTTACTCATGATAAATCTTGCAAAGATTTTTCTTCCACTGTGAGGAATAATCCAGCTTTATCCTCACTGAAATGCATTTGAGACATTGTTGGGAAACTCCAGAGCCAGAGCAGATAAATATCTTTGATATGACTCATCCTAACAAAAGCTCTCTCCCAACGTCTCTCCCTCACAAATTCTTGCAACATTTTTTAAGTCAACACACAGAGTTGATCAATTATGCATAAATAATCCCATAATTCCTTAAAAAAAAGCTCAATCAAAAACAAGGCAGGCGTTGAAATTTTAAGATAGATTGGGGTCACATAATAGTGTGTGTATGTAGTAAGTACATGGGTGATGCAAACATGACAACGGTTTGAGAGTTTAAAAATGAATTGATGAGCTCATCTAATAAAGATTTGAGGTAGGAGATACTTTAAAATGGTAGAACAATTGATTTTGTCCCCATGTAAGACTTAAATTAGGTTTACACCATGATGGCACACTAGTGTTTTCAGATATGCAGATGTGCCACAGCAAAAGCTTTAATGGGAAACTAAAAAGAAAAAAGTGTTATTTAACTTTCTGTCTGCATACAGTTGAGAAACTTTGGAACGACATTCCAAAATGACAACACACGTTTTCCCCTCAATGTTCTGTAAAAACTCTCCAATACTTTAATTGGGGTGGTTTTAAGAGAAAGAAACTGCTCAGACATCTCACAGCTGAAGCTGAGGAATAGTTTACTGATGGCTACAGAAACAAATTATACTAGTCAAATGAGTTAAGAGAATAAAGGGTGTTTTACTCAGCTGCAAAACCTATTTCTATGTATATTTTTAGTTTAAACAGTAAAATATAGAAAATGGATTCAGTCCCTCAACTTTGACCTTAATTTATCATTTATATGAACACAATCAATGCAAGACAGAAGTAGAAAAGTCTTTTAAACGGTGTATGTTCAAATGTATATACAAGACAAATTAGATGGGACAGCATAAAATACACGAGTGAAAACATGTTATTTATATTTCAAGCTTGAAATTGCTGCATTCCTGCTTTGTTAGAGTTCCAAAAAGGGATGTTTTGTATATTTTAGTAGCTCAGTGTCTAAAATGACATCATAATCTACATGACGGTGTGCTTTATGTTTGCTGTTGAAAACTAAAACTAACAGACAATTTAATCCGACTGCAGAGCAAATAGGCAGTGCTGTTTCCATTTGTGATTTTAGTGGTTTGCCATTAACATGAAGCCTCCTTTTGCTTTCTTTTCGTTAGCCAGCCACCAGCAGTCATGCTCTGACTTGTTTTTACTCAGGCTCTTCCGCTGTCTGAGGGCATAACCATGGCAGATTGCCTGGTTGTGGGTTTGGCCTCTTGTTCACCAGGGCATTGTGGGTATCCTTGTGAAATCACGTGACTTACTGTAAAGCACTGAAGCTGTTAATGTAGGTTATCTGATACACCGTCCACAGGCGCTGTGGTTGGAGGGCACTGCACTGGCGCATGAACTGGATTTCAAACCTGAAGAGGAGAGCAGAGATAAACCAGAGGGATGAAGATAAAGATTTCTCAATCCTTAAACTTTTCATTTTTTTGTTTGTTTAAAATACAGAGTTTAATCTTTTTCAGTAGGGCTTGATGTCACAGTCAAAACCAGAGTAGTAGATAATTGTGAATGGGAGGTAAAGTTATACCTTTGTTCCCTAATGACAATTTTAAAGGTGTGGCATTCAGTCCTACTCGGTCAAAACCTTGCAAATCTGCATGAATATTGCTACCATTTCCACACAGTTCCACACTCACATTTTTGCTAATGCTTCTTAGCTCATTTATTTGAACAGCATCAAACTAGCACACCAAAGGCTTTAACAGAGAACTCTGGAAAGAGCGTTGCGTATGTAATGTGTGAACCGTACACAAACACAAATTGCATACAGGCACGTTAAGGTAGACCAGGCCACAAAAAAAAGTTATATCTTGCAAACTTTGCATTGTACAACTTTTAAGGCGATGGTTAATCTTGCTTTTACATTATGATGTAGTTACCATATTGATTGACGGGTCAGATTTCTTATTTAAGTTTTTCTATAGTTCTGCTGCTATAGGCTTAGACTACCAAAGGAAAATGTGACCACTTCTCTCTCTACTTTCTCCCTTTGTCCAATCTACTTAGTTACAGTTATTTCAACCTTGTTAACCTTTTGATTTCTCTTTGTGTTCTTCTCTCCATAGTAGCTACACCTGGTCTGGCGTTCTGTTAGCTGAGACAGCTTCTTGGATGAGAACATGGGCTGAGATGCTTCCAGTGACGTTCTACAACTGCTGCTATAAACTCTTTTTTTCAGTTTCCTCTGCATCTAATTTAGTTTTCTGTCTCTTCACACCTCCAGTCGGTCATGGCAGATGGCTGCTTGTACTGAGCCTGGTTCTGCTGGAGGTTTCTTCCTGTTAAAGTGGAGTTTTTCCTCTCCCCTGTCGCTACATGCATGCTCAGTATGAGGGATTGCTGTAAAGTCAACGACAACACAAGCCATTGTTTCTGTCTGCTGATTCCAGAGGAGTGAATGCTGCAAGTCAATGACTCCATGGATCTGCTGGGGTTCCTTAGATTGGAAACTTTTTCAAATTGATTTGTTTATGATGTATCTTTGATTTTAATAGATTTTCTTGTAAAGTTCCTTGAGACGACATCTGTTGTAAATTGGCGCTTTATAAATAAACTGATTCTTGATTCTTGTGGTGTTCGTGGAAACCATAATTTTCCTCTTGGCACTGTTCCATAAAAAGCAGATCTGTGAAGTGTGTGACTCATACTTTTCCTATCCTATGCTATGGATCTCTTCAAAACTTTCAGGATTACTAAGGAAATCTTGGTTGATCCTTTAAATAGGCCTCTTCTCACCAGGATGCCTAAGCTTGGATGGGCAGCCATTCTCGGGTAGGCTTGCAGTGAGTGCCATGAGATGTTTATTGTTTTATAACTTAACCCTGCTTTAAATTTCACTGTCTGCTGTGTTCCTTGGTCTTCATGATGCTGATTGTTTCTCTAATGCTATCCAGTAAACGTCTGAGGCCAGAAACAGAACAGCTGTAATTGTGGGAATAAATAACATAAATTAGGTGGATTCTATATAATAACTTTGTTGTATCTAAAGACAGATGGTTCCACAGGACCAGTGATTAGTGAAGGACACTAAATTATTCCACATTATTGGACTATGTGTTGTTTAAGATTAAAAAAAAAATGTTGTAACATGATGTCACTTATATAAAAGAATGAAAAAATTACAAACTTTTGGTAGATTTCTTCTAAATGAATGAAAGACTTAAGGATGTCCTGATAATGAAACGCCAGTTTATAAGCTCATTTACGCCATCCTATGTGGAACTGACCTGACTGCATCTGTTGCAGTGAGTCGTAAGCAGGCACTTAAATAACAGATTTTAATTCTTAGTTGTCTGGTTGGCTTGTTCTGCAGTTTATTCACAAAATGTGGAAGATTTTTCTTAGTTTTTAATATAAATTTAAGTCTCCTAGTTTAAAACGGTAATTATTTTCTTTGCCTTGATAAATATCAGAAATGAATCAATTGTGATGACAGATAAAGATGTCTTAAAATTAATTATAATCTTAGTTGTATGACTTTTATAATATTTGCATGTTTTTCTAAATATATTTTTTATTTTCATACCTCGTGGGAAAACTTTTCAGCTCCTCAAGGCAGGAAGCGATCACTTTCTTTTCGAGCTCAGAGTCCAGATTTCTGGAGTGGAGCACGTTTCCCTTTACTTTCTGCAAACAGAAACACACACAGTTCATGACTGTAGGAAGAAGGTGCAGCTCTATGCTGCCATCAAATGGACGCAACAATTTTGATTCATTTAATATATATATATTTTTTTAGTAGCTTTTATCTACAATAATCTGAGGTTTAAGAAAGTGCATTTTAAACAAACCCCTATCAGAAATAATCCAAATACCAAAACTGTGAATATTTGTGTGTGTATATTTTTGTATGCGTTTTTTTTTGTTTGGTTTTTAGATCTACTTAAATAGATTCAACATGTATGAACATTCCTCTGACATTTTGGCATTTCAGCTGCACATCCATGGAGTGAATATTCTGTAGCACCGCGTCTCCAAAGAGGTTTCATTGGACTGAGATCTGCTGACCATGGATGCACACTAAGATAAATAAAAACAATTGTAGGTGATTTAGACTTTATTATCTGGTTCATTATACTACTGAAGTTAATAATTTTATGATGATATAACGCAGTCATAAAGGGATGGTCAAAGTCATCAACCAAACTGGCTGAGGATTTGTTAAAACTAGGGGGAGTAAAGTGTAAAATTTTACAGCTAAAATGGAGACTAATTGTTCCATTCTTTTTAATGTGCAGCTGAATTGTTTTTCACAGTTTTGTGTTCCTCACTTAAATAATTTGAACATGCTGTGATCTTCAGCTGTTATAGCCCATCTGCTTTAAGTTTCCATGTAGAAATGGTAATCTGCACACATAGTTTGTGATCAGTGTTTATTTGTGTGTAAAATGCTACATTTATGTCATATTATGCCAGTTTCTTGTCGTATCAAAAAGGCACATTCATCCACACATCGTATCTGAATAGAAATGTTATAATTTTGAATAACTTCATCATATCCAGATGCCTAAATATTAGTTTTTGCCACATGATTGGAGCTTTCTGCTTAGATTTAAGTGGAATGATCTTCAATATTGATTAAACCTATTTATTAAGCACTTAAATCTGCATAATTTATTATCAAAATTCCATATTAATAAGGATTTGGCATTATTAGTTATATCTAAGCTGTTGGATTTATAAGCATAGGAGTGATTGATTAGGGTCTTACAGTCCAGATGTCCATAGGAAATTGAGAGTGAAGAAAGTTGTCTTCCCTGGGGGGCTCTGTCGTTTCTTTCCAAACATTCTCATCTTCAAGTTCGATTACTTTGTCCAGTGCAGATCCCATGTCTTCCTGCAGCAGCGCACACATAGAGCAGCAGCAGGCAGGCACAGCAAGACAATTAGTCTCAGCAAGAAGAAATAGGGTTATGTGAGGGTGAAACTTTCACTTGGAAAATTTTCTTTAAGCTGAAATCATGTTTCTCTTTTGCAAATTACAGTTAAATCTTAAGGAGTGTCCTTATTTTGATGTTCAGTGTCCTGAATTAACCTGGTAGCCCAGGCGAGTCAGCGCTTCATGTTGCATTAAAACAAGTATTTCCAACAAGCCAAATCTAAAAAGATACTACAAGCATTAAAATCATAAAAAACTTGATAGTGTCAAGCCTTTAAACACAAATCAATAAAATAGTCATGAAGCCGAACCCATTTAGTAGGTGGAGAAATAAGGTCAAAGGTCTTTATATCCTAGTTTTTAAGATAGCACTGCTGTGTAACTCTTTTGAATGCTACTAGAGCACTAGGGCCGAAGGATAATAGAAAATGTTGCATTGGCTTTAAATATTTCAATAATGTTGTTAGGTGTGATCCATTTTTATTCTCCTCTCTTTTTCATCTGTGCTTCCAACAATCTTTGACCTTTAACTTAATTTTTATTAGGTTTAAAAATTCACTGTCATGACACTTTGTTAAAGAATCTCATTATCAGATTAACATGTGAAATGTAAGTTCATAACACAAAGAATGTAGCGACCAACAATTATTGTACAATTAGTACTTTGGGATAGGAATATTGCACACAGAATATATACTGTATAAACTTTGGGAACTTCACACAGGCCTTTAGGCAAGTAGACTATAAACCTCTTCTATTCTCCTGCAAACTCTAGGCTAACAATTTCCAGCTACAGTCAACATTCATATTTGCTAAACACAAGCGAAACTTGTTGAGTAATTTCTAAACAACTAAACACAGGAATGGTCAACATCTGAAATATAATGCAGTTGCATTATATTTCCGAGTAGCCTGGAGAAATCAAAAACTTAAACAGAGGCTACTAAATAAATAAATGTGAAGTTTTTCTAATTAAATGCTTTCAAGCATAAATGCTTTAACTCACTATACATGTTATTAAAACATGCAAACAAAACATGACATGACATTTCTTTAGGTTCTGCAGGTATAAAAAACCTTCACAGGATTATTAAAACACTTCTGGGAGGATTTGGCACTAAATAGGAACTTTAGTGACACACTTGTTATTTCACAAATTATATGATTTGCCTCACCCGTGTAAGTCTGAAAGCCTCAAGTCTTCTGGATCTTTTCAGTAGAAAAATTTTAATGGAAAATCCCATTTAAAATGACAGCCAATCATAAACGACCGGTGGTGAAAAATAACTGGCTGTCAATGCGGAAATAAAATTTACTTGATGACATATATAAGTAATATCCCCACCCGACCCATACAATGTGCTCTCATGTTTGAATTCGCGCATTACAGAACTGGTGTGAGACATGTTCGCAATTATGTAATAAGTTCGATGGGGTGCCAGAGGCTGTGGTCCCGCAGATGTAAACAGACTGCATGTGCTGAGGACGTGCGTGCTCCGGATATCAGGGGACGTTACTGGAGATGAGGTGGCGCATGCGCAGTGTTGCGAAAATGAGAATGAGCTGAAGATCCTCTCCTATACCTTTAAGCTGGTGTTTATTATATTTTGATTATTCCTGTTGAAGAGGATCCATAAGAGTCGTTGCTGTTGAGGAGACGTTGGACAATCTCCAAATGGCTGGGGTCCCTTTGTCTATCTCTTCAAGCCTTTTTATGTAACGTATCCTGGTATTTTACTCATGTTCCTACTTGTTCTATTCTACAGCACTGTTTGATCTTTATCTTGAAAGGTGGTACTGTATAGGGACTCTGAAACTGTTGTACTTTACCTTTACTTTGCAGCAGTACTTCTCCAAAAGTTGCTTGAGGAACCCTTCTTGTAAATGCAGATCAGCACTTTCCTCTGCCATGTCTGGTTGCAACGAGAAACTTCCCACGATTTTGTCACTGTCAGAGTGAAAAAGGATACCAGTCACATGTTGCAGTCATGCTGTGGCCTGCTGGCATTGAAAGAAAGTATAAACATGATGTCCCAGTGAGGGAAGACCCTAGAGTCAGAATTAATGTAATTGTAGGCCATATCCTGTGTGACCTGATAAACGAATCATGTTTAATATAACTTCTAACTTGAAACAGTAAATAAAATATTAAAAGACTATTGAGCTGATTTGAATGTTTCCATTTTGCCCTTAAGAGTTGATCTTTTTATATTGTTAGATCAGCTGCTTTTTTTTTTTTGGGCAACAAAATTGTATTTGAAGCACATTTTACTGATCTGGTGTGGTTTGACTCAAAACAGAAAAGTGCTCAGCAAAACTGTCAAGACTGTTTATTTTTAACAATACTTCCTCTTCACTTTCCCTATGCTGGTACTCCAGTTCAAATTTGTTTTTGCAATTTTTGAAGCAAACAATAATTGTGTTGCTCTCTGCTATGGACTGACAGTCAGCACCATGCAAAATAATTCATGTAACCTTTCCTTCTAAATTAGTACATAACGGTTACATGGTAGAACAATACGATATGCTTTTACATTTTCTTATAAAAAATTTAAATTTTAGAAGATTTGTTTAAATGAATTTAGCTTTGAAGTTTGATGCTTTCTTATTATCTACTACGTGCTGACAAAGATTTTCGTCAGTCCATCCATATGAATTCAATTTAGCTTTGGAAAGCCAAGATATATAGCTGTAAAGAATGGGTTGTGCCCAGAAATTTCCAGCATGGTACCGTGAGAGGACACCTCCTGTGCAACTAGTCCAGTTGTGAAACGTCCTCCTTACACAATTCAGAGTCAACTGTTACTGGTATAATAAGTAACTGGAAGCAACTCAGCAATTCCTTGACCACACAACAGCGGGGTGAATAAATGTTGAGACACAGAGAGTGCAAAGGTTGATAACTTTCCTCAGAGCCAATTGCTAGAGACCTCCAAACAACATCTCCTTCTGGGTATCACAATACATTGGCAATCCAGTTTATGAGTATGTTTTCTAGGTAACAGGAGAACAACACTTCAGCAAAACATGCCTGTTTTGCTCAAGTTTTACCCCAGAAGCTCAAACCTTTGAATGCCTCGCTTCAAGGAGAGTTGGATGCCATGCTTTAGCAAACCATATGTTTACTTGTGAAAAGCAGGAGATTTCCCTGTCAGGCTAGATTTGATGCTCAAGGGCACATCATACTTTTTTGGGACACTAAAAAGTTTTTTTAAAGAATACCCTCCACAAAATCAACATTGCATGCTTTTACCTAAGGTCCTTCATTAAATATGTCATTTACATTTTCACTCAATTTAATATGGAAGCCAAATATCCCTAAGCTTTTGTGAGTAATGTATATGTGTGAAGGCAGACAATCACATATGTTTGAGGCTTACTTACCTAACTTAGTCCCAGAAACATGCACACAAAGAAATATGTGTTCATCATCTTTCAAACGTTGGCAAACTTTTAAATGAAATACAGTAAAGAAAACATTCCTTCATCCCCTCACCTCTTGTATTTGTTGAGGATCCAGTCCAGCAGAGCGTACAGATCCTTCAGTTCAGTCACCTGGGGCTCAAGCTTCCTCAAGTGCTCACCAACAATTCTGTGGTAGCCTCTCACATAGGTGCTGAACACCTTAAAGCTGGGTGGGTAGGAGCACCTTAAATCCCTCTTCACATTTTCCAAATCCTCTACAATTGTTTTTCCCAGAAGTCCAAGGTGAACCGCCAACCAGGACAAATTTTGTTCCTTGCTCTCTAGATGAACACTGCTCACCTTGACCTGCACACCTTGAGACACCGCCTCCTTCCAGGCCTCCAACCAGCTGTCCTGTAGCCCTCCTGGTTCCTCTGTCCTCTTCTCCTCTTCCTGGATGATGCGAGCCACGTGAACTAGTAGTCCCTTGTTCCTCGCAGGAAGAGAGTTGGAATCGCAGACTATGGTGCAAATCTTTTTCCTGAGGTCTTTATAGAGGAGGGCCAGGTCCTTTTCTTTCTTTGCCAGCTCCATTGAAGAGTCATCACTAAAATGTTCTCGCTCCTTCTGAAACTCTTGACGCATCGCAAGCAGGTTGAGATGAGCCTCCTCCAGCACCTCCATCTCTATAAGCTTGTTGATCTGCATAACTGAAGGTAAAAAGTAAAACAAACAAAAAAAAATAGATTTTTGTCAAAGTTACAGAGTCACTCAGCATGTTCTTACAATTTAACTCTAATTTAGTGGAAGGAGACGTTGTAAGCTATTAGCATTAACCCTAACCCACATAAATAGTCCAACGCAACAGGAAACATGAAGGAGCAGCATGTATTCAGTTCTTATGTAAAATTGTAAAATGTGCTGTGTAACCAACAGCAAGTCTCCAAAAGCTTTGCAGCCCTCATTTCAACTTGGATCTTTGCTACGCTGTTGAATATATGTAACACTGGTAGATCCAGTGATTAACCAGTCTGTGTTTGCTCACATATTTCACGTTCAGTTAAATCAGTGCACTAAATATAGGTACACAAGAGTTTTCAGGTCCTCCATGATGACCAGAGGAATATAAAGTCAAGATGAACAACAAAGATGTGAAAAACTACTTGACAGGAAGTTGTATTTCCCATGGGAACATGTCTGCTCTTCATTTTAACATTTTATCACAACTATTGCCATTTTCTTCTTTTGCAGTTTAATTTGTCTCCAACCTGGAAGGAAGCCGTGTGTCACAGGACCTCAACTGATACGACCCCAGGCACATATTATGGGATTGCTATGATTCTGGTCTGGTTACCATTTTTTGTTTACATTTCTCTCAGCTTCCTGCCCTGATTCCACGTTAATTTTACCTATGCGGCTCCAGGTAATCCGTATCTTTGATCGTTCCTCCCACCTGTGTCATGGCCTTTATAGACAGGATGCAAATCAGTTACCAGTGCCAGCGTTTGAGCCCTCGAGTGGGTAGATGTCCAGCAGTCCTTCTCTGCCTGATTGACTGATCCTGTTTGTGGCTCCCAGGTTAGCCTGTCTAGCCTTGACCCTGATGGTCTCACTAGCTTCAATGTTCTGGACCCTGTTTCTGTAGCCTGACTCTGCCTTGATTATGTTTTTTTTCTGATTAACTCTGCTCACCAGTACCCTGGGTTTGTAAACCTGAAGTCATTTATCTCTGTGTGGTAATCATCCTGTGTGGACATCCAGTGATCTCATTCACTCAGGGATCTAACCAACCTAACTGAGGAGGGACAAATTTGGTTCCAAAAAGGTTATTGGCAAAATTTTTGAGCTCAGCTCTTTCCACTAAACCTTTTACTCCACCCTCAGAGGTTCCTGTCTCTTAAGCTGGTAGATCCCGGGTGCCTACTGTCGATTGGTTAATACCTCTTTAAACATCTATCTGTTGCGTCAGGCTGAATTTGGGTCCTTGGAAATATAGTGTTACAGGAGCAAGGAGCGCATTGGCCCCCATGATTTGTTGATTCACAACCCTACTTTCTCCATCCGCTTTGCCAGCTCTTGGTTGCCCCATGGTAGCTGTGGCAACAGTGTAGGTAACAGCCATCAATGTTTGAATGTGTGCATGAATGGCTGAATGATTTAATGTAGTTTAAGGTGCTTTGGTCTCTTGTTGTGTATAAAACGTTTGACCAAATCCTTTTGTCATTATTTTTAAACAACTGCTGTCTAATACTCACCTAACACAGATATCCTAAAAGGCATTAGTTTAAATATATCTGAAATTTAAGAAAGATTTTGATCAAACGTTAAAAACAAGCTTGGGTCATTCCAATATTAATATCAAGTGGTTAATATTAATACTACATGCCGGGTAGTACAGGCTTCAACTCATGCTCGATCAATTCTTCTAATCAAACTGACCCTTCCATGACTCTTCTTAACACTTAAATAAGGTTCTCTTTCAGCTTTACCCTTTACATTACAGATGTTGTGCATTTATAGCCAAAACAAGATTACCGTCAGTAGCAGCTTCTGTTGCAAAAACAGAGATAGAGAACAGATCTGCATGTACAGACAAAGAAGGGCGTTATAAAACCTGACTGTTATTTTGAATGCTTGGTGTAGAAGCCCTGAACAGACAGGTTATTACTAACTGTGCATTTCTAAAACAATAATTTTCTCAACCTGGTGATGTTCCAGAGGCTGAAGGTAAATGGAAAACTTAGACTACTCAATTAGATTTTATTTAAATAAGTAAACAATTTCCAAACACACAGTTTGAACTTCTTTATTTATAACATATTTTAAAACTAAATAATTGTATTTTAACTTTTCAGTTTTGGCTCTTCATATGAAATCCGTTTTAAGCTACAACTCTTCCCGGAAGCAGAGTGCGCTGACATTTAACATGATTTGCTGTTAAAGGAGTCTGTAATGGATAGTAAATATCATTTAATAGGATGTTTTGCAATTGCGGGGATTATTTACAGATGTTTGTCTGTTTTTAATTCACTGTAATGTTTACTTCAAAATGGTCTGTATTTTGTACCTTGTGTGATGCCATAGCCAGGGAGGGCTGGCCTATAAAGCTGGTAGTAATTAGCCTGTTGTATGCTAAACCAATGTTCTTGTATATTTAATGATTGTATACGTGTTTTTTTTAGTTTTCACAGTGTCCAGGGTGACTAGGGTGTCTAAGATGTTCGAGGTGTCCAAGATGCTCAATATGATTGAAAAATGAAGCAAATAAAATACCTAAGTTCACCCGTTAAAGCGTTGTTGAACTTTTTCCAAGAGCTGGGGGGTCACTACAGAGTCTTTTCACTTTTAGATGGATAGAAAAGTTCTCATTTGCCATCCAGATGTAGCATCATGGTATATGGACGAAAGACTTTAAAACAGAAACGTTCTCCCTTTGTGTTTTTTTCAACTAAACCCAAATTAATGGAATAAGAAATTAACATTAAAGATTTTGTACCAGACAGAGGCGTGTGGGGTATTTCAGGCAGTGTGTACGACTCGTCAATCTCCTCAAGCTCCTGCTCCTTCTCTGTTTGTTTCTCCTCTGTCGTTTCTGGCAAGACCTCAGAGACAAGAGGGTCCTGCCTGGCGGCTTTATCAGTGTCCTTCTTGCTCATGAATCTCAGACTCCTACGAGAGAAGCCTTTTTTCTTCAGAGGGGAGTCAGACAACCCAGACATGTTTGGATCTGAGAATAGTAAGAACACTGTTTCAGCAAAGCAGCTAAAATCTGTCGGTGAAAGCACCATATATAAAAACTAATATGGTAATGAGTGATAAAGTCGTAGTTAGCTATCTCAATGTCAGCCATGTGTGTGAATAAATGTCTTAAAAAACTTATTGTCATTCTGTTGGGGGAAAACTATGACTGTACAACGGAAAAACAGGAATTATCATCCTTTAAAATCATATTTAGATTTAAAATATAAGTTAGTCCTTTGTTTGTTCTACACAGTCATCAAGAGTCATTGTGAAAACTTTAGTGCCACAGGTTGCAAATCCAAAACTGTTAAACGACTCTAATCACGTAACATGTTGCTGCGGGATCATTTCTGCAGGGCTCAGCTGGTTCCCAGGCTCTGAGGATATTTACAGAGTCGCACTGCCAACAGCAACATGTCTAATTACAATGTGACATATGTCTTATTACACAAAAGTGCTGAGACAGATAAGGTACCTAAAGTACTACAAAAAAACAGATAGAAGTTTGGCTGCGTAACAAACTGGTTCCGTATTAAATGACGTACCTGTGTTTGAGCGAGCAAGAGACTTCTTTTTTTGGGACTTGAGGTCCGGCTGATCTACATCCTTTCCTTTAAAGACATCCCCAAGGGTCTTTAAGGGTGACATAGCTGGAGAGCCGCCACCAGCACCTGATGGAGAGGTTAGTAAGCGGGTTTAGTATGAACGGCACTTTGAGTGAGTATTCCTGATTATCAACAGGTGCACAACACTATTCACTTGTGTATTTTAACATTTGTCACCTTGTAAGGCCCATTTCCAAACAATTACTACACAATGAGGACCCATCTCTTCATTATGAGTCCTAAAGCATGGGCCACATCAGAAGTATCGTATTTGTGTTAGCGATTAGGTTTATGTATGAAGTGAGTTTAGGTTTTAGGTAATGGTCGGGCTGGGCTTCTAAAAAGAGTAACATATGAGTGGAGGTCAATGCAAGTGAGGGAGTGCTTGTGTGTTAGTTACTTCCTCTCTACTTATTCTGGCAAAAAGTATATACCTGAATTCAGCCAACATCAAAATGTAAGTAAATGCCAACATAATAGATGTCTGTGGTGTATTTGATCAAATTCAGGGACATTTTTTTTGGCAAACCCAAAAAATAACAAAAGAGATAAGAAGACACTGTAAGTCTCTCATGTTACTTCTTTATCTGGTAGTTTTTTTACAGAGTGATTACAACAGTTAAAAAAAATATTATTTATTTTAATAGTTTAAAGATGTGAGGTAATGGATGAAAAATATAGACTTTTATAATAATTTTATAATGCATAAAAAAAGAATTAGTTTAAACTGTGAACTGCACCATAAAACTGCAACTATAAAACATGATCAACAGTAGCCCCGCCCACTTACCAACAGCCTTAACCCCTTCCACCGAAGAAATACATCTACATGTTAAAATCGATGCATTTCATTGAAGTACATAGAATAATTTCCAAATTTATATACTTGTATATTTGTCACCTATTTTAATAATAGAATGACAAATACTAATTTTCAGAGTTATTTTCCATTGAACTTTGGAATCTCCTAACTGGTTTTGATCTGCAGGTTCCTGACACAATACTTAGGACGGTGTCAGTTAGGCTAAAACGTTCCTGCTCTGTCTTCACATTTCTGGTTAAACGACTGTTTGCTTTGGATCTCTACTGCAATAGTAAACACGAAAAACCAGAAAAAGCAGAGCGAGGATGGGAAAAGAGTTTGCTTTCAATTCTTTACAAGCTTTCAGGAAACAAATTAGGCCTCCATGACCCACTAATTTGCATGTGAAAGAGCCCCTCAGTGTTAGCTCATATTTCTTCAGAGAATTATTCCGTGGGTTAAAAGTTTTTTACGTCGTCACACCCGCTTAGAGGGAAAATGAGACCCTTTAGTCCTGAGCCCAAAATGCACCTACAACTATTAATCAGGCACCACATAAAAGTTGAGAATGTTACTCACTGGGTGAGGTAGGTTGAGGAGAGTAGGGCAACTCATTCTCTTGTGCCGGTTCTCTGGATGTTCCCTTTGAATCCTTGGTCTTTGGTACGCGGGGACTCTTTTCGCTCGGGCGCCTAATGCTCTGTCTTAACGTTTGGAACATTCCGACGACTCCATTAGTTTGGCCCTTTCCGTTGCTCTTCTGGGATACTCTGTCCTCCTCTGGGTTTTCGCTGGACTTATCCATCATTGGTGAGATCCTACGCCATAAAAAATACAATGTCAGGAGAAAACCTAAAATTAAATTAAGGTCAGAGTCAGTCTGCACTCTGCTTCTCACCTCAGTGGAGTGCAATAAACAGTGGATATGCTGTGTTATTGGCCCTTGTAATCGTATAGTCAGAGACATGCTTTGTTTACAGATAACACAGGATCCAGTCTGCACGGTTCTGATAACACGGCGCAATATGACGCGAATGTCAAAACAGAAATTAAAAGCTGAGGAGAGACTTTTCAGAATTTTCCTGTCCACTGCAACTTAGATTTGAGTTATAGCCTACTGAAACTTTCTCAGGCTCACGAGCAAAGACAAGTAAAACAATAAAGTATGAAAACTAGACAGTAAAACTGTCTTTGTTTTTTTTATGTTTTATGTGATCACACTTAGATAGTAAATCATTAATGAATCCATTGTGTATAGAAAGTGAAGCAATACATGATGAAACTTTTTGGTGATGAAATGAGAAATTTGCTAATAACCAGTTTTGATCAGTCTCACTGTAAAAATTTTTATTTTTTTAAAAGCTGATTAAAAACTTAAAAATAATTCATATTTCATTGTGAAATAAACGTAATTTTACGGCTCCTCTGCATTTATTTGCAGCACACTTGTTCTTAAGAAACTCATAAAGTTAATATTTTGACATAGTATACGTCTCACTGAAGTGTTTCCTAAATTATAACTGCAGATACGTTTCCTTAGTTTAACATTTTATGTGAGATACTATTCTATTTGAGTAAAAATAAGAATTATTTAACGTATTTTTGTAAAGGTAGCATGCAGTCAATACAGTTGTAAAACATGTACTTTTGAAATAAAGTGAAATTATTGGATTGGTACAAAAATCAGTGACTCCACCATTTAGCAGCGTTAGCTTCAGTATCAGTAACAATATCCTATGATGGAGAAACGGTTAGCGAAGGAAGAGGACTTTTATTTTCAGTACTAAATGTGTTTACCAATAAAGAAAGGAGAAAGGCACCCAGAAATGAAACCTTTTGTAGGAAACTAAGCATTTAGACTTCTGCAACAAAGAGATGGACATCAATAGAACTACAATGAACAAATTAACATTTTTTGCTTAGTTGTTCCCATTTGAAGATTTAAAGGCAATATATATATATATATATATATATATATATATATATATATATATATATATATATATATATATATAATATATATATATATATATATATATATATATATATATATATATATATATATATATATATATATATATAT
>JAVLVB010000658.1:308661-320556 GCA_032876305.1 Orestias chungarensis
GGCTGAGATGCTTCCAGTGACGTTCTACAACTGCTGCTATAAACTCTTTTATTTCAGTATCCTGTGCTTCTAATTTAGCTTTCTGTCTTTTCAAACCCCCAGTCGGTCGTGGCAGATGGCTGCTTGTACTGAGCCTGGTTCTGCTGGAGGTTTCTTCCTGTTAAAGGGGAGTTTTTCCTCTCCACTGTCGCTACATGCACGCTCAGTATAAGGGATTGCTGTAAAGTCAACGACAACACAAGCCATTGTTTCTGCCTGCTGATTCCAGAGGAGTGAATGCTGCAAGTCAATGACTCGTTGCAATCTGCTGGGGTTCCTTAGATTGGAAACTTTTTTAAATTGATTTGTTAGAATGTATCCTTGATTTTAATTGATTTTTTGTAAAGTGCCTTGAGACGACACCTGTTGTAAATTGGCGCTATATAAATAAACTGATTCTTGATTCTTGAAACGTACGTTCTCCAAACATAGGAAAATATGGACGTCACATATGAAAACCTTACCTATTCTATTAAAAGGGGTAAAAAAGATCTTATGATAAAATAAGGGACTGGAGAACAGCTGGAAACCACTTTTTCAAATTACAGAATAAAGTGTGATATTACGAAATCAAAAGGAACCGAACTCATCAGAAACTCAACCAAAAGTATTTTTCATCTCAACTTCATTTTGTTAGGATTTCTGCTTTATGACTCATTCTGTTTTCACATCTCCACACAGGGGAGAGCAGAAAAATGAGAAAAAAGAGGTGAGATGGCTTTTATGCTTGTGCTCTCTGAAGCTCTCTGAAAATGGTTTTAGGGGAAATATGACAAAAGATAAGAAGTAGACAAATGATAAGCATCAGAGAGAGTGAATCTAATAGAAACAGGAAAGGGAAGGGGGTGCAAAAGATAAGTACAGTAAACAATGAAAGTCAAATAGGAGAAACAGAATATAGTGAGTAATTTCAGGTTAAAAGATCCAGATTGTTGCAACCACAGAAACTGTTAACTAAATATTTACTCTGATTTCCTGGAGTATTAGTTAATTTTAAATGTTTTCATCCATGCATCATATTGATGTAGATAGAGTCTGATTCTTGTGTTTTACCTTGTTGTTCATTTGAAAAGTGTTTTTCCCTTTTAATTTCATAATTATGCTTTGCACCTTATTGGACTCTCATGTAAGTTTGTAATCAACAGCAATGTAAAGTCACAAAATTATATGTTTAGGGCCTGATTATTTTTGAAAGCTGAAAAACAAACTTTAACCTGAAATCCCACACCTCCTTAATAGGTGAAATCAACAAGGAAAACAGATCTGTCTCCTCTACAGTCACTTGTTACATCTAATTCCCCTGAAAACAACACCGTTCTAGTCTGCGAGGAATAGATGGACTCAGACACAGGTTGATTTGAGGTTTAATATTCTGGCAAGTGTTTTTCTTTTTCTTCAATGAAAGTGTTTTTGTCACATTACAGGCTTTCCTTTAAAGAGCAGTCAGTGCCCACTTCGCTGTGTGCTCTGAACATCAAACACACTCTGCCTCAGATGTATTTTTATGCCCTCTGCAGCCCTCTCGTCCCTTTCCATCCCACACACTCTCCTCATCTGTGAAGAATAGACCCTTTTTAAGAATATAGCCTGACCACTTCCTTTATTTTCCCCACTGATGGCTAATTAAGGTTGTGCAGATTAAACGAGGGAACTGTCAGACAGCAGAAGACAGAAGGGTGGAATTGGGTGGGAGGTGTGAAATGAAGTGTGTGTGTTTGTATGCATTTATGTTTTAGCATTTCTCACATTTTAAGGCCCATAAAAAAAAAAAAAAATCCTACTATTGTGGGGACTCGCTGCTTTTTAAAGGACTGAAAGCCTAAGCTTAAGGTTTAAAACTGAAAGCTTAAGGTTTTAGGCAAAGGTGTGAATTTCATGAACCGGTAACACGTAGGCTTAGGACAAGGGATAGGCTATAGAAATGATTGAACAATAAATGAAAGTGAGAGGATAGTACTCGTGAAGATAGATTTTATATGCATGTATGGATGTTACAAAGATACCCAGCCACCCTAAAGCCATTAGAGGTGCACTGTCGAGGACAGGGTATCCCAGCTGTGAGATAAACTATGATGCACACATATTCCATTATGTGGATTCAAACACATAAACACCTACACGAATCTACAGATTTATTTTCTTCTATTTGATTTTATACTTTATTTCTTCTTCTTGTGGATTAAATTAAAAGTGTGAGGCAATTTTTATGCTGCAGCTCGATCTGGTTTGAGCACGACAAACTGGGTCAGTCATTTATTATGGACATGACACATGGTTTGAAACAAGACATTCACGTGTCGTCAATAAAACAACACTTGACATATGATGTATGAATTTTGTAGTAGGACACTGAACCGTAGCGGAGGAAGCATCAGATCCTGCCAGGCCCATCAGAGAAAGCTCTATATCAATATTTGTAAGGAAACAGAATTGCATTTTATCCCAAAACAATCACATTTGGGTCACCATTTGGTTATTAAACTGTTGTTTCAATTAAGGAGGATAACACACATGCTCAAAACAAGACTGCAGCTCCCAGTGTGGAAAAAAAGCAAATTAATTAGATCAAAAGATGTTTTAACAGAGTTTTTTGTCCTAACGGTAACATCATCCATCCATTGCATGCTATCAAATAAGATTACACTATTCAGAACAGTACATTTGTCATATTCTCTGCTAGATGAGCTCTTAGTGAAAGACTTAGCTTTGATGTGTGTCTGGATGTGCTTGTGTTTTACATTGACACTACTGTGTCTCACAGCCTCGCTGTGAGATACCACAGCGTCCGGATGACCCAGACCGTAGAGCGTTCCAGCTAAGTATTCATGACTCACAAGAGCTCAGGAGGGCAAGAAGAGAGCTGACTGCAGGAGTTAAGAGGGCGAAAGCTGCATATGCCCAGAAAATCCAGGCGCACTTTTCCTCCCAGGATCCACAGAGCATGTGGAAGGGAATCAAGTGCATAACAGACTATAGATCTAAAGCTGCACAATGCCCCAAAGACCCCTCCCTGCCTGAGGTTCTCAACAAGTTCTATGCCTGGTTGGAGAACCCTGACACCCTCCCCAGCACCAGAATCACGACTTCACCAGGAGAAGAGCCCATCAGTGTGACTCCAGCAGAAGTAAGGAGGACACTGAGGAGGATCAACCCCCGGAAAGCTGCTGGCCCAGACAACATCCCCGGACGGGTGCTGACAGAGTGTGCAGACCAGCTCTCAGACGTGCTGGCGGACATCTTCAACGCCTCCCTCATCCAGGCAGCTGTCCCCACCTGCATGAAGACCGCCACCATCATCCCGCTCCCCAAGAGCTCCGCAGTGACAGGTCTGAATGACTATCGGCCAGTAACCCTCACACAAATAGTCACAAAGTGCCTCGAGAGACTGGTTCAGACCCACATCAAAGCCAACATTAGCGTCACCGTTGATCCACATCAGTATGCATACAGGAAAAATCGATCCACAGAGGACGCCATTTCCTCCGTGGTCCACACTGCCCTCACCCACCTGGAGCAGAAGGATTCATACGTCCGTATGCTGTTTGTGGACTTCACATCTGCCTTCAACATCATGATTCCTCAGACTCTGATTAATAAACTCTCCTCACTTGGACTGAGCTCTTCCATCTGCAACTGGGTCCTGGACTTCCTGACCAACAGGCCGCAGTCCGTGAGGATTCACAACATCTCCACCCCCACCATCACACTCAGCACTGGCTCCCCTCAGGGCTGTGTGCTGAGCCCCCTCCTGTTCACATTGCTCACATATGACTGGTCCCCTATCCATCCAGGCTGTCATATTGTGAAGTTTGCGGACGAAACAGCAGTGGTTGGATGCATCACAAACAGGGATGAGTCCAGCTACAGGCAGGAGGTGGAACACCTGGAGGGCTGGTGCAGAGATAACAACCTCTGCATTAATGTAAAGAAGACCAAGGAGATGACTGTGGACTTCAGAAGGGGCAAGCATGCCCACCTCCCCGTGCACATGGGAGGAACTGCGGTGGAAGTGGTCAACAGCTACAGGTACTTGGGTGTACACCTGAGTAACAACCTCACCTGGAGCAACAACACTTCCATTCTGGTCAGGAAGGCGCACCAGCGGCTCTACTTCCTCAGGAGGTTGAGAAGAGCTGGAGTCCGGAACTCAGTTCTCACCTCCTTCTACAGATGTGTGGTCGAAAGCGTCTTGTGCTCCAGCATCAACGTGTGGCATGGAAGCTGCTCTGCTGCAGACAGGAAAGCTCTGCAGAGGGTGGTGAAGGCTGCACAGAGGACTGTCGTAGTCAGCCTCCCCAGCACCACAGACATTTACACCTCCACATGCAGGAAGAGGGCCTCTAGCATCATGAAGGACCCCACACACCCAGCACACTCACTTTTTGTCCCGCTTCCCTCAGGCAGGAGGCTGCGGAGCATAAAGTGTAAAACCACCAGACTGAGAAACAGCTTCATTCCTGAAGCTGTGAGACTCTCAAACACACTCAATTACAAATGAAAAACACTTTCTCATTTAACCGGCACTGTTCACTTTAATATCCCACTTTAAAATGTCACTTTAAAATGTCACTTAATATGTCATTTGCACTCCGAATTTTCAGTGCTGCTATGTCCGAAGTCCCATATTGTAGATTCTGTGTCCATATTGTAGATTCTGTGGAGTCAAATCCTATTTCTCGTATAGTTCTTTATATTTATTATATTATTTAAAATTGCTATCAGGGTGTAAACTGGACCGGGGGGGGGGGTTAGAATTTCGTCCCACTTCATGTACCACATGTGATGTGATGACAAATAAATTTCCTTGATTGAAAAAAAAAAAATTCCTTCTTGTATGTGGAAAAATTTTAATTCTATTTGTAATAGATTGACCTCCTATTTCACTTACATAGTATATATTGTGTCCCTCCCAGTGTTTTGAGTTTTGGAAAGGATAAATTTCTCTTTCATACAAACTAAAACCATAAAGAAACAGGATATTGGAGAAAAAACAAAAAGAAAACAAAACAAAAAAAACATTGCTAAACATTTCAGACCATGGAATAAAAAAAGGCTACTCTAATGTACTTATATCGTCTACATGCGAGGTTGAGACAAACTGCCGTTGTCAGTCCTCAGAACAGCAGGGATGCTGTGTCTGCTAAACTGAGCTTTCCAAGCTTCAATGGTTGTGCTGCTACGTTGATCTTTCAGCCTGTCTGCTTCGATAAACTTAGCAAAATAGTCAACTTGTACTATATACTGCTTCAAACATATCTGAGGCAAATACTTCAAATGGTAGCTCAGGTGTTTCGGTTGGCTTCAGAGGTTGCTTTGGGAGTCGGTTCTGAACTTCTGAACATTTAGTACAGTTTCTGATCATGTTTTCGATGTCAGCACTCATGCCTGGCCAATACAAGACTTCATATGCTCCCTGTTTGCTTTTCACCATTCCAAGGTGGGACTGATGTATGAGGCTTAGCATGTGTTTTTGCATGGAGGGTGTGCAACAATGCGCATACCTTTATATACAATACCATCATTTACAGCCAGCTGGGATCTTGAGTGCCAGAAAGGCTGGACTTGGATGGGCACCTCTCTTCTGCTTTTCGGCCAACCTTGCTGAATAACCTGTTGGAGAAGACTCAGTTCGTTGTTAGTGCATGTCTGTATCTCAGCATATTTCTGGTTACTCACAGACAGAAAGTTTATCATAGAGACGCATTCTAGGGTCCTTGCCACTGGTGTTTTGTTGGACAGTTGTGCTCTGGACAGTGTGTCTGGGGGTTCCATATGTTTTCCTCTCCTATACTTTACTGATATGTCGTACCACTGGAGTCGCAGACGCATTCTCTGGATACGCATTGGTGTAGACAGCAGCGGCTTTTTGTAAATGTCTTCAAGCAGCTTGTGGTCATTGAATACTGTAACATGTTTCCCAAATATATAGTGGTGAAACTTGGTGCAGGCATGAACCATGGAGGGCACTTCCTTCTCGATCTGCGCGTAGCGCGTCTCAGCATCTGTCATTGATCTTGATGAGAAGGCCAATGGCTGGTCATCCTATACCAGCACGGCTCCCAGTCCCGTGCTGCTCGCGTCACAGTATATTCCGACTGGTTTTGACACATCGTAAAACTTGAGCACAGGCTGATGTGCGCAAACATGCTTGAGCTTATCGAATGCTTGTTGCTGCGCTGGCTGCCATGTGAACTCCACATCACTTTTTGTGAGTTGTCTCAGGGGTGCGTCAATCTCACTGTGGTTTGGAATGAACTTTTACAGGTAAGTGACAAACCCTAGGAAGCGTCGTACACCTTCCTTGTCAGTAGTAGCGGCATGCACCTAACAGCTTCAGTTTTAGCTGGGTCAGGTTTCAGTCCATCAGCTGTTATCAAATGTCCTACATAAGGCACTTCAGACTGCCGGATATGGCATTTGTTAAAGTTCAGTCTCAGGTTGTAGCTTGTGGCTCTCTCAACAACTTTTGTCAGTATTTGGTCATGTTCTGTCACAGTAGGTGCTGCGATGAAGATTTCATCCATAATGCCAGTAGCTCCTGTGATGCCTTGTAGCATTTGATCCATGATGTGCTGAAAGAGATCGGGTGCACATTTGATGCCAAACGATAGTCTGAGCCACCTGAATCTTCCTATTGGCGTGTTGAACGTTGTTAGGAAAGATGAAGCCTTATCCAACTCAATCTGAGGAATACATCCAATACAGAAAACACCTTTGCGTTGGGCATTGTTGACACAACTTCCTCTATTGTGCGCATTGGGTAGTGCTCTCATGGCATTGTTCAAGTCACTCAGATTCTGAGCTTTTCCTTATTCGTGACCACTACCATGGAACTGACCCATTCTGTTGGTTGGTTGACTTTAGCTATGTAACCATCCTGCACCATCTCATTTAGCTTTTGGATGATCTTTGTTCTGAGTGCAGCTGGTTGTCGCCGCACAGGATGTACCACAGGTATTGCATTGGGGTCTATCTTGATAGTGTATTTACCTCGTAGTGTCCCTGTAGTGTGTGTTAGCTCTGGGAAGCTCTCAAGACCAGCTGGTGTGTTTGGACTTGTGGCAATTTCTTCACTTTGTTCACTACACCATTGTCCTGTAGAGAGTCAAGTCTAATAATCACGCCTAGAACCTCTGCTGTTATGCCACTCAGAACATTTTTTTGAGCGATGTCCACTATTTCGAACTTTGCTTTAGTTTTGTACTTCTTGTGCTTTAGTGTTAGGTCAACAGCTGCAACTGGCCTTATTTTGTGGTTTGAGTAGGTTTTGAGCACTCTTTTGGAGGTTTTCAGCTCACCTTTGTGCTTTAGGGACTGGTTGCAGCTCAGAGTCAGTGTGTTACATTTTGCACCTGTATAAATTCTAAAATGCACCTTCTGTGACAACATGTCGATGTCCACCAACCACTTATCTTCTGCCACAGTTGCAACTGGAATAACACCCGTCGTCAGGTTAATGTCCAGTATTTCCTCCTCACTTTTGTTATCTGCAGATTTCACATCCACTGCTTGTACAGATTAATTTCAACAAACTGAGCCCAGTGGTTTGGTTTATGACAGCAGTTGCAAATGGAGCCTTTTGCTGGGCATTTACCTTGATTCCCCATGTGCTTGGGATCTTTTCCACATTTTGAACAGTTTTTAGTCCTTCTCTGCATTGCTTGTTTTCTTTGTGGGGGCTTCTGCTGCACTTGACCGTATGCCTTTTTATACGTGGCTTTATACTTGGGTTTGCTTGACATTGCACAGACCTGTGTATCCTACTCTCTCATGATTTTCATTTGCGTTTGTGACATTTCAAACTGTTGGGGGATCTCTATGGCTTTGGGCAGTGTCAGCTCCTCACCTTTGTCAATCAGCCTCTCTTGGACACGTTTTTCTCTCACGCCCACTATTATGGCGTCTATTAACATGTAATTTGCATCAGCATACTCACAGTCCAGCAATAACAGTTGCAAACCTTTCAAAAAGTGGTCAAAAGATTCAGTGGCGCCCTGTTTTCTTTGCTTGAAGCGGTGCCATGCGATCCGCTTATTCTTCCTTGGTACAAATCTGCATCATCATGGCTGCGCAGGTAACTCACTGTTGTTGACACCATGTAATGTACTTATATCATGTAAATGCGAGGCCGAGACATGGAGGAGTTTGGGAGCTTCTTCAAACCACGTTTATTTACCACTATGTCACGGCACTTACGGATAGCAGTAGGGACATTCAAAACGCGATTGCGTAATACACAATATGTTACAGCTACTAAAGCTGTTAATTACTGTAATGCTCCACTCAAAGCCAGTAGGTGTTGATTGCTGATTTGGTGTCCTGTTGCTGATGGATACGGATTTCTGGATAAAAGAGGAATCTCTAGCTGACAGGTTAGACACATGTCAGAGCCGTCAAAATGCCGTCTGTGGAGAGCTCCTGACATATTGTTCCCACACAGCGGTTTGAAGAAAGTGTCGTCTGTATTTGCTGTCTGCTTTTTTTTTTCTTTCACCATAGTCAAGAAACTTTAGGACACTTTCTGTGTCTTGCATTTATTTATTGTGAACACGCTGTTTCATATATCGTGTACCAAGAGTCACAGTGACAAATAAACAACATTTGCATGAAGCTTGTTGCAACTATTTGATACATGTCTTATCTCCCACGTGAAGCATCTCCCTAGAAACAAATAATAATGGTTATTGATCACTCCTGTCTAGAATTCTCATCATTTGCTTTGATATCTCACAGATTATTAGAATATAAACCAATTTAGAAGCAATAAAGCATCTCTCCATTGAGATCTGTGTGATCTTTTGGAATCAATAGCATTTATCTAAAATGTTTAACCAAAATTAGAACTCATCTATGCTTGGTTTTTGTGAAAGCAGAAAAAAAATGCACAAGAAGAAACTCCTAACAAAAAACAAGACCATAACTGTGCTGAAATTAATATCATTGTATTCTGCTTAACCCTCCCTGTCCGCATCAATACGCAGATGCAAACTAAGCTCTTCAAAAGGGTTATAAAAGGTAACCAATTAAAATTCTAAACCGCGGGAGCTGGGTAGATTTTAAATAATACATGAAATGTGATGAGCTCCGTGTCATGTGGATACACCAAAGATGTTGACTCTCTGCTGAGGAAACATTTCACATTTGCTTTTGCATTTACTTTAAAGCAAAAGAAAAAAAAATGAAACCTGGGAATGTCTGTATAAATTTCTTTTTCAAGTCAACTATAACTAATTCATATTTCATAGGTAGATAGGAGGTTTTTAGATAAAAAAATTCTTGTTTGTGTTTAAGATACATTCGTCTCTTTCTTAACAATTGCAAACAATGTATATAAAAAAGATGTGTGACAGTGCAGCAACGTTTTGCATGTTTAAATGAAAGTATGATATTAACGCTTTTATATTATTGAGGCATATTATGATGCAGTCCAAAACCATACTACTTATTAAACAGAAACCAGTTTAGTTTTAGTGAAATCAAAAAAACAAATGAATGAAGGAAAGGAAATGAAAGTAAGAATAATACAAAATCCTATTCTAGGGCAACAAGGATCAGCATGTTAAATTGCAATAATGAAAACATCCATCTGTTTAAAATAACAATACAGATCCTGAAGGTACAAATATTGATCAGTTCTGACTAAAAACCCAAGATGTTTGTCTCAAATCGATCAGTAAAACAATACTCCTTTACAGAATATAAGAAAATACTGTATAAGGATTATTTGCTGCATATTTTACATTTAGCAATATTTTTTCTATGACACGTACCAAGTGATTGTATTACATTTTAACAGTTTTAAAACAAGTTAGTTAACTGTATAATAATGTTGACTGCTGAAGATAGGCACCAACTTTACCAATTCACCAACCGTAACAATTTCACTCGTTATGTAATGGGTTGCAGGTCGGCTTTATTTAGAAAGCCGTACGTATAACATTTAGTTTAGTAAATGAACAATTTGTTTGGCATTTAACCATGTTAAATAAACACATTATTTAAAACTAAACACACACTAGTTACATAACACAGTTATACATATGGATTAACACATATGTTCTTGAAGCCTGTTTTCTACTCTTTATATTTGAGCTTATTTTTTTCCACAAAGCCTTTATAAAAACATTGGGAACAGTAGGCGGAGGCTCTAAATCCTGCAGCAACTATCACCGGCCTTCTTTCCTCCTCCCCTCCCATTCCAGGCTCCACCTGCAGAGACGCCCCATCTAAAATTGATTATGGTGACATTTACTATTTATAGAAAAGGTTACTACGGTAACCCTGTTCTGTGCTGCATGTTTGAGTGGAGCATTACTCCCATACAAATTGCCAGATTGCTCACTGAACAACCATGTACCGGGGACTGAATGACAAATTGGTTGTGTAATTAGAAATGATATACACGTTTTGGATTTGCCTGGGATCATCATTGATTATACATTTACTAGGAATGGAAATGAGTGCCTAAAGTCTTACAATCATTTTTCACATGCAAAAACACTGCAAGTTAGAAGCATCAGTTAAAGCCTCAACAGAACAGTTTACTTTCAGTTTAAGGGCAATCTAATTTCAGCCAGGAACTACAGCCATGTAAAAACTATTGTTCTCTTTTCCCTTTTGAGCATATTGTGTTCAGTATCAATTTGAACCACACTGCAAAAAATTCAATATAAATAAATTATTATGGTCAAATTTATTAAAAAGAACTGTTATTATTAGTGAGGAATACATGGGGACAACCATTTACAGGGATATCAATTCCTGTGCAAATGATAATAATGTTGTAACTCCACTGTTTGTTCTCTAAACATCTGTCATGTTAAAATCTCAGATATTTCATTTTTTGCTGTTGTCTGAAGTAAAAGTAAAAAGGAGTCAATGGTTAGATAGGAAGAGCTCTCTGAATCTTTAAGATAACTGGTCTCAGAAGAATCAGAATTAGCTGTTCCACTGTCATAAAAGGGAGATATTCACCATGTCTTTGCTGTCAAAACAAGTTAACCTCAAGTTCAGACTGCAAAATTATAATAAAATATCACGCGGACTACAGCAGGTTCCGATAAATGTTGATGTGAAACTGTGTTAGTTCATCATAGACATGGATTAATGTAACATATGTTGAGCTGTGCGGTTGGACTGAAATTTGTCATAGAGAATGTAGATATAGAAGAGGAAGATCTGGAATCATATTGTTTGAACAGATGAGCTTAAAACACAATCATATTGACACTCGCAGAGGACATGTTACAAACCAAGTATAGTATTTTAGGAAAACAACTCCATACTGACAGCAGGAGACAGTCAGCTTGTTACCATCTGAATCTATCCGTAAAAAGATTAAAGGTGAAGCAGAACAGGAACCTGCAACATGGCAATGACCCAAAAGCTGGAATGTGGCTAGAAAAGATGTCGCCAGCAAGTTACTTCTGTCAAACTGTTTTCTCAGTTAAAAATATATATATATTATTATTTAACAAAAATAAAAATAAATACTCAAATGTTTTAGTTTTCTAGTCAGGCTAAATACATTTTAACTCAAGAGATAAGAAAAGATATGACACAGATACGTACACACACACGTGTGTGTGTGTGTGTGTGTGTGTGTCTGTGTGTGTGTGTTTGTCCTAATTTATCTCAAGCTCAAACAAGTCATTCTTGCATGGGGGATGTTAGTAAAAATACCTGTATGATCATTTTACCCTTGAAGAATAACTGCCTCTTCCCCATCAGATCACCATAGTGTAGTCACTCCCCCAGTTTGTGGGGTTTGTAGCTCCAAGAGACAGCAACAGCCTCAACTTTTTCATTTCTTTCATGCCTTAATGTTGATGTTGCTGATGCTTTTGGTTCCTATAA
>JAVLVB010000659.1:2594-15604 GCA_032876305.1 Orestias chungarensis
ATGAGGATATTGTGTTTGACTGTGTCAAAAGCAGCACTGAGATCTAACAGAACTAGAATAGACACGAGCCCATTGTCTGAGGCCATGAGAATATCATTAGTAACTTTAAGGAGAGCTGTCTCAGTGCTATGATGAGCTCTGAAACCTGACTGAAATTCTTCAAATAGGTCATTATTCATCAAATGCTCTCTCAGTTGATAGGCAATAATTTTTTCAAGGATTTTAGATAAAAAAGGAAGATTAGATATGGGTCTGTAATTTATTAAGTTTTCTTGATCAAGAGAAGGTTTCTTAAGTAGCGGTTTTATTACAGCTACCTTAAGAGCCTCTGGTACATAACCATTCACTAATGACAAATTAATCATTTCCAAAATGGGGGTAATAATAATAGGAAATACTTCGTTAAACAATTTTGTCGGGATTGGATCCAACATACAATTGAAGGCTTAGATGAAGAAAGTATTTTTGAAAGCTCAGAAGGCTCAACTGGAACAAAACACTTCAAACAGAGATCAGGCTCCAGCGCCACATTCAGTACCTCCTTGCTTACTGAGGTAGTAGTTATGTTTGGTAGGAGGCAATCAATTTTAGTTTTAATAGATTCAATTTTATCAATAAAGAATTCCATAAAGTCATTACTGCTAAAAGTTGCAGGAATGGGTGATATAACAGAGTTTTCATTTCTCGTAAGTTTAGCAACTGTATTAAAAAGAAACCTAGGATTTTTCTTATTCTCCTCTATTAGTAAAGTAAAATATGCAGATCTAGCTTGGCGCAGTGTCCTTTTATACATAAGCATGCTGTTTTTCCAGGATAAAAAAGACTCCTCTAAAAGCGAAAACCGCCATTTCTTCTCCAATTTCCTGGTTTTTCCCTTCAAGATACGAAGTTCTGAATTAAACCAGGGGGCCAACCTCCTATGAGTAATCACTTTCTTTTTAATGGGGGCTACATTGTCTAATGTTGTACGCAATGAGGACGTAATACTATGAAGAACAGCATCAATCTGTGTAGGGCATAAAATTAATTTGTTGCCCTCCACTTCGTTTCTCTGAAATACTGAAGAAATTAGAGGTGGAATGGATTCTTTGAAAGCTGTTACAGCGTTTTCCGATAGACACCTACTATAAAGACCTTTTCTTTCAGATGTTAAGTACTCGTTGAAAAAGAACTCAAAAGTTATCAAAAAATGGTCAGAAAGGAGAAGGTTATGAGGCAGTACTGTAACTTTTTCACACTCAATGCCATAAGTCAGCACAAGGTCTAAAGTGTGACCAAGAGAGTGGGTAGGTGTTTGGATTTTTTGAGTGAAGCCAATTGAGTCTAAAATGGCAGTAAAGGCTACATTTAGACTGTCATGTTTGGTGTCAACATGAATGTTAAAATCTCCCACTATAAGGATTTTATCAGTGTTTAACACTATATCAGATAAAAAATCTGAGATCTGATCTATAAATTCAGAGTAAGGACCTGGCGGACGATACAAAATAACAAACAGAAGTGGTTTAACTGGTGAGCAAGTAAACCAAATGGACTGAAGTTGATCCAGCGTCTTACTACAGGAGCTTTAAGTTAGTAACAACTGGCTTTGTTCTTAGACAGATTCTGGATTTCAGAACTAAGCAATGTTCATATTTAGCTCATACTACGTTATAGATGACCTTAAATCAGCATGCTAACACTAGCTTAAAGCGTTAGTCAGCATGCTAACACTAGATTAAAGCATTCGAGTTAGCATGCTAACACTAGCTTAAAGCGTTAGAGTCAGCATGCTAACACTAGCTTAAAGCGTTAGAGTCAGCATGCTAACACTAGCTTAAAGCGTTTGAGTTAGCATGCTAACACTAGCTTAAAGCGTTAGAATTAGCATGCTAACACTAGCTTAAAGCGTTAGAGTCAGCATGCTAACACTAGCTTAAAGCGTTTGAGTTAGCATGCTAACACTAGCTTAAAGCGTTAGAATTAGCATGCTAACACTAGCTTAAAGCATTCGAGTTAGCATGCTAACACTAGCTTAAAGCGTTAGAGTTAGCATGCTAACTAGCTTAAAGCGTAGTTTAACTGGTGAGCAAGTAAACCAAATGGACTGAAGTTGATCTACAGGAGCTTTAAGTTAGTAACAACTGGCTTTGTTCTTAGACAGATTCTGGATTTCAGAACTAAGCAATGTTCATATTTAGCTCATACTACGTTATAGATGACCTTAAATGGTCCAAGACTAAGTTAGCATAACGGGACTAAAGAACTGGCTCAGCTATGCTGCTATGTTATGTCATGTTTGCTGTTTACTAGATGTGGGAGAAGCAGGTTTATTCTCCTACATTTGGAAACAATTCACAAGTTACTCACACTTTTGAATATTTTTGCTGAAAACAGACAAAAAGACACAAAATTCACAGCAGAATCAAGGATATTGGCTGCTTCTTCTGGGGGGACTGTCTGATAATCTCTCTCTACACGTGCAGATTAACTTTATTCTGTTCTTTATTTTAACACTAGTCTGAGCGCTGCAGCCAATCAAAGTGTTTAAATTCAGAATTTAACCTCTGACCTCTCCTTTAATCACCAGTATGCTTTATTTTCGGTTAACTTTTTCTCTAACATAAACACGGATCCTGCTCCTGCTGAAGGCAAGTTAGCAGCTTCCCCAGATTGAAAACCTTTAAAATAATCTGAATTACGTTGAGAAATTGTTTTGATATTTAAGATCTACTGAAATCTTTAATTGGACTGAAAATACATTTTTCACGTAGAGCTTCGAGGCGTTTTGTGTTTGTACTTTAACAATCTGCTCCTGCAGCAGTCTGCCTCCCAGTGCTAAAGATGAGCCTCTGTAGCAAGACCCCCCCCCCCCAGATCAGCTGCCAGAGATGTAAAACACCACATGATTATTTATTGGGTAAATGTTTTAATTACTTGTTTCTTCTTTAAAAACTTCAAAATAACAAGAGGAAACTAAACTAGTTTACTGGGGGGTCAGGGGGGTCATGAGGTTGTAAGGTCATGACCCCCCGCTGGCCTAGAGCAGCCGCTTACGTCTCAGACATCAGATTGGAAAACCTGTTGAGGGATTTTCTCAGATTAATGAACGGTTCCGCTCTCTGGGATGAAGATTATTTTACAAAATGCCGCCCGGGTCCGGAGCTGCGAGCTGCTGCCACGCTGCAGGACGACACTACGCTTCACCGACGAGCCAAACTCCGCCTCACTGGCTCCTGGTCATTGCTCGGCTGGAGCGACTCCTCAGGACTTGCTGGAACAGATCGTCTGTGGAAACAAACAGAATCAGGACCGGGACCAGAACCCGAGCTGGCGTCGCAGCGCGGGCACTCTCTCACCATTCCTGAACCTTCTGGAGTCGACCTGGAAAACAAGAAAAGGCGTCAGACTGGGTAACATCGTCAGGAGGTGGATCAGCGTTCCCGGTTCCTTACCGGCGCCGCCGCTGGTCCGTCCGCCTGCTCCCGGTCAGACTTTGGCGCTGAAACACAGTGACAGACGTTTCCAGCTGTGGACATGGGAACCAAGCCACGGTCGGTGGCGGGACTCACCCAGAGGTTTGATGATGGCGTTGATGGTGTGGACGACCCCGTTAGTCGCCATCAGGTCGGGGTCCACGACGGGAACCTTGTTGACGTACACGGTGTAGTTCCTCTGGCGCACAGAGAGAACATGATCAGTAACCCATAACCGAGGGACCATTTAAGCCAATCAGGGGCCGGCAGCACTGACCACGCCCAGTTCTAGCTTGTCTCCCTGCAGCGGTGTCAGACGGCTGTGAGAGCCGACCCCCCCGCTCACCAGAAGCCCCTCCCCCAGGTGCAGCCGGAGAACACCTGAGAGCTGCTGGGGGTCACCTGCAGAGACAAACAGGTAAATAGGGTTACCTCAAACAATCCACAGACCTACTCACTGCTGTCTTTATACTCTGGACCTTGTGATGAAATATGGCAGAGAGACGTCTACGTTCTTCTTCTGTGGTCGTAAATGTTCACACAGACATCTGACGGCGTCATGTTTAGCAGAACTAGCGATCAACTGTATGGCGGTTCAGCGGCTCTGATCAGAAGTGGAGGCAAACATCGGCTGGATCAGAAGACGGTTTCACGTGAACAGGCGGAGAACGTCCAGACCAAACATGCAGTCTGAGTCGATTTAAAGAGCCAGCGCCCCCCTACAGGCACAGCGGGGAGCTACTTCAGAAGTTCTGCTGATTTATTAAAGATCCGAGCTTCAGATCTGACAAACGCTCTGGTTTATATCTGGATCAGAACAAAACAACACGTGTCCTTGCCAGAATAAAGCCGTTAATAACCAGGTTCTGTTTGGACCCGGCTGAACCCAACATGGTTTCACATCCTGTTGTTTAAAGGAGGAAGCAGGAAATGACAAACTCACAGAGCGCTGGGTGGAACCCAGAATGTTCGACACTCACTCATGAGACGGCTGAGCTCAGCAGGCGGCAGCGCCCTGAACGCTTCGTCAGTGGGAGCGAAGAAGGTGAGCTCCCCCTGCCGGTTGAGGAGCTCCGTCATGCCAGCGGTCTGGATGGCTCCGACCAGCTGGCTAAAGAGGCAGAGAAACCCACAGGGGGAATGAACACGCACCTCTCAGCCTTGGGGGGGCGCGTCATCACTGAACCTCACCTGAAGCGGTCGTCGGCCTTCAAGACGTCCATCAGCGTCCCTGTGGGCGGAGTCAGGACCTTGCTCAACGTGAACATGCTGGCGTAGCGGCCAGCTCTGTCATGAGCGGCGATGCAAGCGTTCTCGATACAAAGGTTCTGAGAGGAACACAAACAGGAAAGATTATCAGCTTATAGCCAGAGACCAGAACCAGAATCAGAACCTCTACGGAACCCCTGAAGGGACAGTAAAGGGAAATAAAACCAAGAGGTGTGTGAACACTTTTTTACACCAATGTCAAAGATGGCTGCTGAGGGAGAGGAATCTGGTTACTTCATTTAAGACTAACTTTACATGAAAACATAATTTTTTTATGTTACTTTAATGTTCCTTAGATCTCAGACGCTGACCAGAACCAGAACCAGAACCTGGCTTAGTACAAGCAGCCGTTTGACACAAACATAGTTTGTCTAGAATCTCTATCTCTAGTTTGAATATGAGGCTTAAAAGATGTTTCTACTTTATTTTTGCTCCATTTCATTTATTCCTTCAAGTTTTTATAAACGTGATATTTTTATTATTGATGGAATTAACTAAACTGTCCTGCTTCCACAAACACAGTGTTGCTGTTGTCTTGCCCCTAAGAACGATAAAAGCTCCTACTGGTTTAGTTTCAGGTCAGCTCTTGTTTTGCAGAGATTTGAACCATCAACCTCCTGCTGTGGTGCTTCAGGGCTGCAGCCTCTCAGTTAAACCAATCAGGATCCTTTTCATCTGCAGAACTTCCGATTAATTCTGCTCCTAAAACGACGCCAAAACCACGACCGACATCCACAGTCCTGCTACGGCGCCGTTGGTCAGATGCGTCACATGACCTCGTGGGGTCAGACTAACGGCGAACGCTCTCATCAGAGCAGTTTCACACATTTATGCCAGAAAGTTTTACCTCCAGACCACAGAGGTTTGAACAGTAGAGACTGTATCGTTAGCGGGTTTAGAGCGTCCTCGTTTAAAACGTTTAGAATAGTCAGTGTGCAGCAGAGGAGCGAGGTTCCTACGTTTCTGTAGACAAACACTCTCAGTCTGCGGCCGCCCAGCGTCTCCAGCTGCTGGCCGTGGTACAGAGACTTGGAGGAAAGCTTCTGCTTCAGGATGTGGTTCTTCATCAGCTTCCTCGTGTCCGGAGTCATCGTCACACTACCTGTCGGACGAGGCGGGAGGAAGTGTGAGACGCGGCCAGCCTGGACTCATCAGTGCTCACCTCAGAGCAGGGTTACCTTGGAAGGCGGCATTCAGAGGAGCTAGCATGGTCAGCACCTCTGAGCCCGTCAGGTGAGACGACAGGCCGGCGTCCACAAACAATCTGGTTGCCGTGGAGACGGGCGAGTCCTCGGCGAGCTCCAGGAGAGTTTTAGCTGCGGGAGAGCGGCGAGTTAGCTACAGACTGACATGGAGGAGAGGAGGGCGAGTACCCGAGTACCCTGAGTACCAGAGTACCAGAGTACCCGAGTACCCTGAGTACCAGAGTACCCTGAGTACCAGAGTACCAGAGTACCCGAGTACCAGAGTACCAGAGTACCCTGAGTACCAGAGTACCCTGAGTACCCAGAGTACCAGAGTACCCAGAGTACCCGAGTACCCTGAGTACCAGAGTACCCAGAGTACCCTGAGTACCAGAGTACCCTGAGTACCAGAGTACCCTGAGTACCAGAGTACCAGAGTACCCAGAGTACCCTGAGTACCCTGAGTACCAGAGTACCCTGAGTACCAGAGTACCCTGAGTACCAGAGTACCCTGAGTCCCCGAGTACCCTGAGTACCAGAGTACCAGAGTACCCTGAGTACCAGAGTACCCAGAGTACCAGAGTACCCTGAGTACCAGAGTACCCTGAGTACCAGAGTACCCTGAGTCCCCGAGTACCCGAGTACCCAGAGTACCAGAGTACCAGAGTACCAGAGTACCAGAGTACCAGAGTACCTGAGTCTGGGATGAGCAGCTCGCTGATGTAGTGGATGACTCCGTTGGTTCCCAGCTGGTCCTTCTTGGTGACGATGGCCTTCCCGTTCAGTGTCATCTGGTCTCCGTCACAGCCGACCTCCAGGGAGGAACCCTGCAGCGTCTCCATGGGCGAGCCGGACACGATGGACTCGGCGCACTGCAGCTGCTTCAGGACGTGGTAGTTCAGGAGGTCTGGAGGGACGAGCAGGGGAACTTAAGCAGGCAGAGGAGACGGCTGGATCCTTCGCTGAGGCGTTCGCATCCTCACCTTTCAACGCCACGGGGTCGCCCAGGATCCTGTTCAGAGTCTCTGCAGGAATCTTAGCGAAGGCGTCGTTGGTGGGAGCAAAGATGGTGTACTGACCCTCGCTCGCCAGCAGGGTGTCCAGGCCAGCCGCAGCAAAGGCCGCCTGAAACGCACAGAGCCGTGTTGGGAACAAAGGAGGGGCTGTGATAAATGTTCCTGGTTTACTCACACGCAGCTTCTCCAGGTCGTCATCGACATCAATGATGGACTGCATGTCGCTGGACACGGCAGTGATGACGCGGTCGATCACGTGCACAATGCCATTGGTGGCGTGCTGGTCGGGTTTGATGAGGCGGGCGCAGTTCACTGTCACGATCTGACGAACAAGAAGCGAATCTGTGACCACCGAACCAGGATGACTAAAATTCTGCACTGTTCCTTTAAACCACAGGTCACAGGGTCTGACATGTGACTGGTTACAAGATGTTACATCATCACATGGAGCATGCAGAAGAGTTTCTGTGTGCATCTAGCGTCTGTAACACTGTAGCTGAGTTACGGTGTTTATGGGGAGACTTGGAGCGTTACACATCTACCAGGTGTTACACAGTTCACCAGCGTTACAGCAGGTTACATACAGAGAGTCTCAGTTTAATCAACGTGGTGTATCAGTGTTACCATATATGAGGTTATGATGTGTTACCAGAACGTTTCCTGTGTCTGATCGTGTGTTAGGTGTGTTGCTGGGCGTTACCCCGTTGCTGTAGTGATGGACGTGCACGTGCGAGTCCTGGTACATGGAGGAGAACGAGGATCCGTGCTTCAGCTCCTCGGTGGTCAGCCTTCGGTTCACCATGTGGTAATGAAGCGCGTTCAGCAGCTCGATGTTCACGTTGCTCACCAGGGCGTCCAGGATCTCCTGCAGCGGGATCACAGAGTGAGCGGGGCGGCCGATCGTTGACCTCCCCTTGACCCCGACAGGAGACGGCGGCCAACTGACCGCAGGCAGGGCCGCCCAGGCATCGTTACTCGGAGCGAAGAAGGTGAAGCTTCCCGGACCCTCCAGCTCCTCCCTCAGCCGGGCGCGGTCCGAGTACATCTGGGTGGTGGAGGCCGCGACCACGCCCAGCGTGTTGTAGGTATTCACCAGAGGCAGCGCTGGAAGACACGCCCCCTTCAACAACACGCTCAGCAGCACACTGATGAGGTCAGAGGTCATGTGACGTACCTGCCGGACAGCCCTTCTCTCCAGGAAGCTTTTCGTAGCCGGGACAGCACTCGTACGTAATGACCCTGCCGAGGAAACACGCCGTCAGAACCGAAGGTTCTGATCCGAGTGGAGCACAAACGACCCGCTCAGCATCAGAACTTCCTGCACAGGAAAGCAGAACCCGCCGCCTGGACCCATGAAGCTTGTTTCCTCACAGGGAAGAAGAATCTGTGGCGTCCAGAACAAACCCAGCTCAGCAGGTCCGAACAGTTCTGGTTCTGGAAAAGACCTAAAGTTCTGACCCGACAGGACCTGAACACAGGCAGACCTAGGTTTCTTTTGGACCTGGTGCCGCCGCCGGCCTGGCTTTGTTTTTCTGATCGGACCTCAGATGTTCCTGTTTTCTGCTTGTTTCTTGTGAACCGGGCCAGATGTTCTGTAACAGTCCTGCTAGGTTTGGTACCAGAACCTTCGCTCCTCTGTTACTGAAGTGAAGGAAAATATGAGCCAGTTTTTCCTCAGCTTCTGTAAATCACATCTTTGTTCTGTTTACATTTCCAGAACCTTTGGTTCCAGGTGATGCTTCTGAACCGGGTCCAGCTGCAGCTCGTTAAAGGAGATGAACGTCACACATGCGGATCGCTACCGTGCGAGCGAGCTGGCGCCAACACACTTGAGCGATTATCCCACCAGACGGAAAACCCAGACCCATAAACAAAGATGGCCGCCGAGGGTTCCTGTCTAAACAAACGCAGTGAAGGCGCCGTAACTCAGCCGCCGCCTCCCTTGAACGTTCCAGGGACATCTGAACACGCTCCAACATAAACCTGCAGACCCGAAACGCTCCCGAGGGAACAAGGGCGCCGAAAAATCCTGATTTACAAGCAGCGACGAGCAGAACCGCAGAGGTTCTGGCCACAGAGTTTCTGATCCAGAGGTTCTGACCTAGAGTTTCTGGCCACAGAGGTTCTGACCTATAGTTTCTGACCATAGAGGTTCTGATCCAGACGTTCTGATCCAGAGGTTCTGGCATAGAGGTTCTGACCGCAGAGGTTCTGGCCTAGAGGTTCTGATCCAGAGGTTCTGGCCTAGAGGTTCTGATCCAGAGGTTCTGGCCTAGAGTTTCTGATCCAGAGGTTCTGATCCAGAGGTTCTGACTACAGAGGTTCTGATCCAGAGGTTCTGGCCTAGAGGTTCTGACCGCTGAGGTTCTGACCCGGGTTTATAGGCGTTTGTGAGAAATCCCCAAACATTTACAACGTTGTTCTGAACCCAACAACGATCGGGCCGGGCCGCAGCCTGAGGCTCGGTTCTGCACTGATTCGGATGTTACTCATGTTTCCACTGAGACTTTGACTGGAGCTGCAGACAATCTGGAGCAAACGCCTGCAGAACCACATGATGGTTCTCTGCCGTGGTTCACGGAGCAGGAACCGCATGAGGAGAACGGGCCTGGCTGAAGATCTAAGAACCTCATCAGGACGTTCCTCACTTTCCAAAAAACGGTTTCTTTAAGACCTGAGTTTTTATTTTTCAGGTTCTCCAGAGGGCAGAACAGCGGGAACGAGACGGTTTGGGGAAGTTGTTCCCTCGTCTCACGTTCTCTGTTTCACATATTCTTAAAGTTCCAGTATTACCTGTTTTTACTGAAAGGAGAACCAAAATTTTCACACAAGGAGAACCGACGGAACAGTGGAGAACCTTCCAGGAGAAGAAATCATTAGCATCATCATCTAGGAGGTCCAGAAGAACCCGAGCAGCATCTCACCGTGGTACTGCTGGTAACCTCGATCCTGAATGTTCTAACAGAACCGGGTCTGAGGTGTTTGGTTCTGGAGTGGTTCTGTGGAAACAGCTGCGTGTTCCAAACAAAAACGCTCCTAAATCAGACGAGGAGACGCTTCACGTCTCGGTTCCTCAGGAATGTGTTTGTTTTCCTGCTCTCAGCTCCGGCGCCGTTAATGGCGACCAGCTGTTCCACAGAACCGAGCCTGCTGTCCCTGTGAGGACCGGCTGCAGCTGAAAGGAACCCGGGAGAACCTGAGAGAACCCAGACACAGAGCTGACCCAGAACCAGACGAGTCTTTGAGGTTCTTCTGGTCAAAAGTTTAAGTTCTGAATTTCTAGAAACTTCCAGTTCCATCTGAAAATGGATCCATGTTTATCAGAACCGGTCCAGAACTCCAGTTCCACAACAAGAGGTTCTAACAAAGCCTGAACACATGTTTGCTCTACAAACCATCAGAACCTCATCACCTTCCCAGAATACTGAGCTTGGACTGGACCAGTCTGGACGCTGATCCGGTTCTGAGTCTCAGAGGTTCTGTCAGGTTCTCCTGAGGGTCCAGAAGAAACCAGAGACTCCTCCCCTGGACACGCCCCCTCAATAAAATCCGAAAGGAAACGATTAAAACTACAGAATAAATGTATGAAAAGATGTTAGAACGCAGTTCAGCAGAACCGGGTCAGCAGAACCGACTCACGTGGGTTTCCCGCAGATCTTCCTGTGGTACCACTGCTTACAGTTGGTGAAGTACTTCTGGTTGGTTCCTCTGATTTGCTGCATGGCGCAAACATTCGGTCTGGAACACAGAAGAGAGGAGCCGGGTCAGAACCGGGTCAGAACTATTAAAGTAGTCCTGCAGCTCCAGACCTTTTAACTTCTGGCTCTCAGATCCAGTTTACAGCCGAACCTTTAGTTATTCGGCTCGGCTCGGTTCGGTTCGGTTCGTACTCACCCCTGCTGCCGGCCCCGGACCCGGCTGTGCTGCAGAACCGTCTGGTGCGGGGACCGGGCCGCGGACACGGCCAGAACCAGAGACCAGACCGGAACCAGCAGCCACAGCTTCATGTTCGCTCGAGGAGAGTCCAAGTTCTGGTTCTGCTCGGAAACTTCCTCCTGCTCTGACTCCTCGGTTCTGTTCGGCTGCTCGCTGCTGACTCCGAGGAGGAGGAGCCAGACCCAGAGGACCAATAGAACCTCTGATCCCGACCTGCGCGATCGGAACCAGAACCTTTCTGTGTCCGAGCTGCTGCACATGTGTTAGTCTGAGGTCCAGTTGGATCACCAGAGGGGGCGGGGCTAAAGTTGACCTGGTACCTGAACTCATCAGTGAGTCATTATGTTCTCTACTGTAAAGTCTGACAGTCAGTGAACTCATCCCCAGCTCTGTGAGGCGTTCAGGGACATGTGAGGCGGGTCCAACCGGACTCAACTGGTACCAGAACTTAGAATCCCAGCAGAACTAAACAGGAACGTTCTTCCTGCCAGATTTCTGTGGTTCTGCTGTTGCAACTCCTGGTTCTGGTTCTGATCCAGATGTGAGCCCAGCAGCTGGTCCGGCACTGAACAGAACCACCCACCGGTCCCAGGCTGACGGTGCTGCTGGAGTCAGAACCGGACCTCTGCCTCCCAGCTGGGTCTGGTTCCAGTTAGAACTTCCTCAGAAGCCGCTTTGTGGCCACGATGGCGTTTCCAGATGTTCCCAGAGGTCAAGGGTCAGGAGAGGAGAGGAGAGGAGGTTTGATCGGAGAAAACTAGAAACAAGTGAGCAGATTAATCTGCTGCTGTTTGACTCTCAGTTATTTAATCTGACAGATTAAAAGTGATCTCCTCAGAACCGACAGAGGCTCTGAGGAGATGGCGCCCCCTGCTGGTCACGCGCTCATAAGTGCTCGGACACGCGCTCATAAGTGCTCGGACACGCGCTCAGAGGTGCTCGGACACGCGCTCATAGGTGCTCGGACACGCGGTCATAAGTGCTCGGACACGCGCTCATCGGTGCTCGGACACGCGCTCATAGGTGCTCGGACACGCGCTCATAAGTGCTCGGACACGCGCTCAGAGGTGCTCGGACACGCGCTCATAAGTGCTCGGACACGCGCTCATAGGTGCTCGGACACGCGCTCATAAGTGCTCGGACACGCGCTCAAAAGTGCTCGGACACGCGCTCATAGGTGCTCGGACACGCGCTCAAAAGTGCTCGGACACGCGCTCATAGGTGCTCGGACACGCGCTCATAGGTGCTCGGACACGCGCTCGGCCCTACGCTGTCTGTAAATGAGCTCCCAGTCAATCCCAGAGTTCCTTCCCAATAAACAAAGTAGATTCAAACTCTCAGACTCACTAATATTTCAGCAGTTTTGGGAACAAGAACTTTATTGACACATAAATACGAATATTAGAGTTTGGCATAAACCTTATTGACAGAGATCTTCCTCCATAGTTTTGTCTCTTTTTCTTTGTTAGTGCTGCTAGAATAACATCAGCTGTTCCGTTATTTTGCGTGTTTAATAAAAATTAACATTAACTTTCTCCACGTAATAGTGGGACAGAGGATAATTTTAAATTCTATTACAGTATGTAATAGAAAGTTGCCTATAATAAAAATGATAGTTATACGTTTGTATACTTAAATAAGTAAATTCTTAGCCTATAAAATTGGAAAAATAACCTTATTGTCTTCTATTGTGTCTTTCTTTACATTCCTTCATAAACTTCCGGTTTCTTGATCCAGTCCCTCGATTCAAAAATCAGTTTATTTCTATAGAGCCAATTTACAACAGGTGTCGTCTCAAGGCACTTTACAAAAAAATCTATTACAATCAAAGATACATTCTAAAAAATCAGTTTGAAAAAGTTTCCAATCCAATTGTGATTGGCTGGGAGCTCATTTACCGACAACGTAGAGTTTAGAGCGCAGACTCAGATCCCAGCATTTACTCTTCAGAATTTCAGAACCGGGCTACGTTTCAGAACCGGGCTACGTTTCAGAACCGGGCTCCGTTTCAGAACTGGGCTCCGTTTTAGAACCGGGCTCTTTTTCAGAACCGGTCTCTATGTCAGAACCGGGTTCTATTTTGTAACCGGGTTCTATTTTGGAATCGGTCTCTGTTTCAGAACCCTGCTCTGTTTTAGAACCGGGCTCTG
>JAVLVB010000659.1:39550-51322 GCA_032876305.1 Orestias chungarensis
TTGGTTCTGGTTTGGTTCTGGCTCAGTTCTGACTTGGTTCTGTTTCATTTCTGACTTGGTTCTGACTCAGTTCTGGTTCAGTTCTTACTCAGTTCTGACTTGGTTCTGACTTGGTTTTGGCTCGGTTATGACTCACTTCTAACTCGGTTCTGGCTCAGTTCTGACTCAATTCTGACTTGGTTCTGGTTTGGTTCTGACTTTGTTCTTGTTCGGTTCTGACTTGGTTATGGTTCAGTTCAGACTCGTTTCTGACTCAGTTCTGACTAAGTTTTCCCTCCGTTCTGGCTCAGTTCTGAATTGGTTATGACTTGGTTCTGGTTTGGTTATGGTTCAGTTCTGACTCAGTTCAGACTTAGTTCTCGTTTGGTTCTGACTTGGTTCTGGTTCAGTTCCTACTCAGTTCTGACTTGGTTCTGACTTGGTTCTGGCTCAGTTCTGACTCGGTTCTGGTTTGGTTCTGACTTGGTTCTGACTCAGTTCTGACTCAGTTCTGGCTCAGTTCTGACTCTGTTCTAGCTCAGTTCTGACTCAATTCTGACTTGGTTCTGGTTCAGTTCTTCCTCGGTTCTGACTCAGTTTTGGCTCAGTTTCGGCTCAGTTCTGACTTGGTTCTGGTTCAGTTCTGGTTTAGTTCTGATTTGGATCTGCCTGGGTTCTGAGTCCGTTTTGGCTCGGTTCAGACTTGGTCTGACTCGGTTCTGGCTCATTTCTGACTTGGTTCTCGTTTGGTTCTGACTTGGTTCTGGTTCGGTTCTTATTCAGTTCTGAATTGGTTGTGGTTCGGTTCTGACTTGGTTCTGGTTAATTTCTTACTCGGTTCTGACTCAGTTCTGGTTCAGTTCCTACTCAGTTCTGACTTGGTTCTGACTTGGTTTTGGCTCGGTTATGACTCACTTCTGACTCGGTTCTGGCTCAGTTCTGACTTGGTTCTGGTTTGGTTCTGACTTTGTTCTTGTTCGGTTCTGACTTGGTTCTGGTTCGGTTCTGGCTCAGTTCTGACTCAATTCTGGTTGGGTAATGGTTCAGTTCAGACTCGTTTCTGACTCACTTCTGACTAAGTTCTCCCTCAGTTCTGACTTGGTTCTGTTCTGGTTCTGAGTTGGTTCTGGTAAATTCCTGACTTGGTTCTGCCTTGGTTGTGGTTCGGTTCTGATTCGGTTCTGGTTCAGTTCTGACTCGTTTCTGACTCAGTTCTGACTTGGTTCTGGTTCACTTCTGGTTTAGTTTTGGTTTGGTTCTGACTGGGTTCTGACTCCGTTTTGGCTTTGGTTTAGACTTGGTTTGACTCGGTTCTGGCTCAGTTTGTACTTGGCTCTTGTTCAGTTCTGGTTTGGATCTGGCAGTTCCAACTCGGTTCTGGCTCAGTTCTGAATTGGTTTTGACTTGGTTCTGGTTTGGTTCTGGTTGGGTTCTGGTTCAGTTCTGACTCAATTCAGACTTGGTTCTGACTCAGTTCTGACTTGGTTCTACCTGGGTTCTGACTCACTTCTGACTCGGTTCTGGCTCAGTTCTGGCTTGGTTCTCGTTTGGTTCTGACTTGGTTGTGGTTCGGTTCTGATTCGGTTCTTATTCAGTTCTGACTTTTTTCTTGTTCAGTTCTTACTCAGTTCTGACTTGGTTCTGGTTTGGTTCTGGCTCAGTTCTGACTTGGTTCTGTTTCATTTCTGACTTGGTTCTGACTTGGTTTTGGCTCGGTTATGACTCACTTCTAACTCGGTTCTGGCTCAGTTCTGACTCAATTCTGACTTGGTTCTGGTTTGGTTCTGACTTTGTTCTTGTTCGGTTCTGACTTGGTTCTGGTTCGGTTCTGGCTCAGTTCTGACTCAATTCTGGTTGGGTAATGGTTCAGTTCAGACTCGTTTCTGACTCACTTCTGACTAAGTTCTCCCTCAGTTCTGACTTGGTTCATTTCTGGTTCTGAGTTGGTTCTGCCTGAGTTCTGACTTGGTTCTGACTTGGTTGTGGTTCGGTTCTGATTCGGTTCTGGTTCAGTTCTGACTCGTTTCTGACTCAGTTCTGACTTGTTTCTGGTTCACTTCTGGTTTAGTTTTGGTTTGGTTCTGACTGGGTTCTGACTCCGTTTTGGCTTTGGTTTAGACTTGGTTTGACTCGGTTCTGGCTCAGTTCTGACTCAATTCTGGTTGGGTTATGGTTCAGTTCAGACTCGTTTCTGACTCAGTTCTGACTAAGTTTTCCCTCCGTTCTGGCTCAGTTCTGAATTGGTTATGACTTGGTTCTGGTTTGGTTATGGTTCAGTTCTGACTCAGTTCAGACTTAGTTCTCGTTTGGTTCTGACTTGGTTCTGGTTCGGATCTTATTCAGTTCTGACTCAGTTCTGGTTCAGTTCTTACTCAGTTCTGACTTGGTTCTGACTTGGTTCTGGCTCAGTTCTGACTCGGTTCTGGTTTGGTTCTGACTTGGTTCTGACTCAGTTCTGACTCAGTTCTGGCTCAGTTCTGACTCTGTTCTAGCTCAGTTCTGACTCAATTCTGACTTGGTTCTGGTTCAGTTCTTCCTCGGTTCTGACTCAGTTTTGGCTCAGTTTTGGCTCTGTTCTGACTTGGTTCTGCTTGGGGTCAGACTTGGTTCCGGCTCAGTTCTGACTTGGTTCTGGTTCAGTTCTGGTTTAGTTCTGATTTGGATCTGCCTGGGTTCTGAATCCGTTTTGGCTCGGTTTAGACTTGGTCTGACTCGGTTCTGGCTCAGTTCTGACTTGGTTCTGGTTTAGTTTTGACTCATTTCTGGTTTTAGTTCTGACTTGGTTCTGGCTGAGTTCAGACTCGGTTATGACTCTTTTCTGACTCAGTTCTGGTTTGGTTCTGGTTTGGTTTTGGCTCAGTTTTGGTTTGGTTCTGGTTCGGTTCTGACTTTTTTCTGACTTGGTTCTGATTTAGTTCTGGTTTGGTTCTGACTCTGTTCTCGGGAATGGCTCAGTTCTGACTTGGTTCGGTTCTGACTCTCCTTGTCCTGCAGACCCCGGCGTCTACGATGAGATCATGCAGCCCGTCCTTCACTCAGGCTTCCTCTACAAAGCCTCTTCGCCCAGCCGAGGAACGCTGTCCAGGAAAACCCGGGAAGGTGGGAGAGGTTCTGCAGAACTTGCCGGGCCGGTCGGGTCCGGGTCAGGCTGGCGTCCTGAACCGGAACCCTTGCTCTTCTCCTTTCAGACTTCAAGAGGTTCTGGTGCTGCGTGGACCGGTCCCTGGTTCTGTACGAGTCGGAGCACTCGGCCGATCCTTTTCTGCAGATCAGCGTGAAGGACATCGTGTGTCTGGGAGTCAGTCGGCCCGACTTGGCCCGCAGCAACAACGGCTTCATCGACAGGTCGGGGTAGGGCCGAGCGGCGCCCCCTGCTGGCGTCCCACACCCTGACGGTTCTGGTCCGTTTGGCAGGTTCCGCTACACCTTCGAGCTTCACGTGGCGCCAGAGAAGCTGTTCCTGTTCGGGCTGGAGACGGCCGATGCGCTGCACACCTGGACCAAGGCCATTGGACAGGTCCGACCCCGCGGTTCTGGTTCTGGTTCTAAAATATCAAATTACTCAGTTCAGGTTTTATTTGTTTTAAATTCAAACATTAATTTTTATCAGAAATTTTCAATCCAACATGAAAACGTCTTCATTAGATCTGCTGTAAACACGCGCAGCAGGAAGGTTGTCGGTTCTAAACCCGCTGTGTCTGGTCCGGCAGGCCGCCACGCCCCTCAGCTGCCACTGCCTGCTGACCCGGGAGTTCGAGCGGGTCGGGCTGCTGCGGTACCGGGCCATGCTGGACCCTCAGCAGTGGAAGGAGGCCTACTTCGTCCTGCAGAAGACCAACCTGTTCATCTGCCCGAGGACGGACGGAGCGGCCGAGGACATCATCAACCTGAACCGCCTGCAAGAACTCAGTCAGTCTCCCGGCTTCTGTTCCTGGTTCTAGTTCTGGTTCTGGTTCGGGGTGGTTTCAGCCAGGCTCTCTGTGTTTTTTTTGAAGGTATCACCAGTGAGAACGAGAACAACGAGAAGAAAGACATTCTGGTCCTGGTGGAGAAGGGAAGGTGAGATGACCCGGTCCTTCCTCAGTTCTGTTTGGGTTCTGTTCCCTCTATGATTCGGTGTTTGTGGGGGCAGAACCCTCCACCTGCAGGGTGTCGGGCCCACCGACTTCTCCCTGTGGTACTCGGACATCCAGCGCGCGGCGGGCGGGAAAGGGAACGCCCTGCGAGAGCAGCAGATGAGCCGGAGCGACATTCCCATCATCGTGGACAGCTGCATTGCCTTCATCACGCAATACGGTGAGACCAGAACCGCGCCGCCACCAGAACCCTCATCACACCCAACGCCAAACTCCAACATCCTGTTCCTGGTTCTGGTTCCTTCCAGGTCTGGGCCACGAGGGGATCTACCGGAAGAACGGAGCCAAGTCCAGGATCCGGCTGCTGATGGACGAGTTCCGGAACGACGCCCGCAACGTAAAGCTGCGGATTGGAGACCACTTCATCGAGGACGTGACAGACGTCTTGAAGAGGTTCTTCAGAGAGATCGATGACCCGATCTTCATGGACGAGCTACACCCGCTGTGGCAGGAGGCAGCCAGTGAGTCCGCTGCTGTTCCCTCCGTGGTTCTGTTGGGAACGTTGTTGATCTGATCCTGATGGACTTAGAACAATGAAGCAAAACTGCCGTCTCAACGTCACGGTCTCAGGTTTTAAACTACAGCAGATTATTTTCAGGGGAAAGTAAAAAAGTCTTTAGTTCAATCATACACCAACTTCAGCATCGCCACATTCATTGCAGAGGCGTTGATCTCAGGCGGCTAAACAAGTTCTGATGATTTCATCTGAGCTGTTTTCTGGTCTGGTAGAAGAGAGCGCCCCCTGCTGTGGGTTCAGAAGAATTACCCACCAGGCAGATTCCCTTTAGTATTGTAGTTGATCTAAGCAACTATGTGCCATAAAGTATCAAATCTGTGTTCAAGTACAAGTTTGCACAAGAGCAAATATCCAAATATATTGATATATAATATTAAAACAAAATATTCCAAAAATAAAAAATAAAATCTTTGACTAAACCTAAAATAATTAAATCTAAGGTTAGTAATGTTTTCAGTTAAATGGATCCATTAGAAACAATAAAGCGATCACTTTTATCTACCTCTGCTCTGAAACGGCGGTTTAGAAGTTCATTATTTGGACCTATTTTGGGAATATTTTTAAATTCCTTATTTTCTGATTTATACTGATTTATGCATCTGAATCCATGAAGTGAGTGTCGAAGCCTTTCCACTATAAAATGGATTTCCTATTGATGCAGATTAAATCAGTTTTAATAATGAAGAACTCTCATTCGATGACGATACTTTTAAAAATAGACAAAGACGGCTTTACAACATTAGACTGCAATGAAATAGTTTACATTTATTAATGAACGTTTTAACGAGGGTTCACAGATGGGGTCATGTGTCAGGGATCGGAAAATAATTATGTAGGTATGTGAGATGGAAGATGCTGATACAGGATTACCTGGAGAACACCTGGATTACAGATCCTTCTGTGATTGGTGGAGCAGAGTCATGTGACCAGGAGGGATTACTTTTGTATTTCAGAAGATACAAACATCAATAAGTTTCTATAATTCTGAGTTTCCTGTCAGAACCTTTCGGAGAAATTAGTACCAATATTATTGCCGACAAAGATGTCTTAAAAGTAGCTATTAAACCAAATATTTGAAAATGAAGAAATTAAATTTCTCAATGTAAAAAAAGTAATTTAATTTGTGGGACCAATAGTTGAACCTTGACTTCTGGGGGCGAGGCTTACTTCACAGCATTTCCATTGGTCAGTTTGCACTAGCCTCTGACGGCGTTAGATGGCCCCATGTTTTTAACTTTGAAATAATAGAAACGCCGTCCCTAACATCCGTTTACAAAAATAGGAACGCACGATCATGACAACCTTCAAAGAAAGCTCCGCCCCCAAATTTTAGGATAGAATCTGTACAAAGCATAAAATTGGGAAACTCTAAAGATCTTAAAAACTTAAAAGCAGAACCTGCATAGGTTCAACTAGCACGTACTCAAAATGACTGTTAAAACGTTGTCATTAATAATTCTTTAAAGTTTAACCTTCCTCTAGTGTTAACTTTCTGTTACTCTTTCTTATGTTAGCGGTCGGTTTTGACCCATGTCTTAAATCACCCATAAAATACCCTAAAAACAATTATTTATCCTACAATTCTTTTCTTACCTCTTAGTTTATTGGTCTAAATATTTTTTGCTGTGGCGCTGTGAGCCTTTCTTTTGAGAGAATGCCCCCATCTTCAGTATGAAAATATAGTCAAATGAACCTCAAGAGAATAATATTAGTAAAAAAAGGTTGTTATAGTACCTGACTATTACTGAAGGGCATTAGAACACATTTCCTACATGTAAAACATATATATATATATTTATAATCCCTAACCCTATTTTTATTATTAGCTGTAGTAACATCTATGGTGTTACAAGTCAATTTGATCCATAGATAATTACTTCAAGAAGAAGGCAAGAAACAGGAGACATTTTATTGAAATAGAACTTTAATAACAAAAGCACCAGTTATAAACAATAATTATACTAATAATTAATAGAGCGGCTGGATAGCTCAATTGGAATGTAGCTAGACTTTCAATCCAAAGCTCATGGGTGCAAATCCAGCCCAGGGCAAAACTACACCACAGCAAATCCAGGTGTATCAGAACTTGTTTAGCCACCTGAGATCAACGCCTCTGCGATGAATGTGTATTATTATAATAATATGTAGATTTTCAATGTCAAACAAAAAAAAGCAAATCAAACCCTCCAAAACCAAGTACTGGTTTTATAAATAATCTGTGTGCAAGAACATGCATGTGTACTTGTGCAATATTAGATGCATGTTTGGCCAAACGTGACACTTTTGTGTGTTCTTTGCTGAGATATATTTTGCAGGTGAAGCACAATGTGTGCTTTCTGTCCTTATTGCTAGGGCAGACCTGACACCTCTTTCTTTTAGAATCAGATGGTCTCACTGGGGACGTGGCTGTTGTGGTTGATGTTGAGGCAGGGCTGTTTGAGGAGGTTGCTGGTGCTGATGCTCTTCGTGTTGCTGCGGGTGTGGATGGAGTGCTTGGTGAGCTCTCCAGCTGTCTGACCAAGGCTGCAGTGGCTGGGTCCCGGGACATCCGTTCCCTTTGCTCAATGTGTGCCTTGACATGGGATCTTCCTAGCTCCTCAAGAAACATCCTTCGGTTGTTTGTTTTGTTTGAGTTCCACCCTTGGTGAATTTGGTTCAACAACACATATGTCTTGTATGCAGATACATCGAGAATGTTGTAAAATACAACCATTGGCAATCTCCTGGTCATTCGCTGGCAAGTGTAGGTGGCAGTCAGCTTGTCCAGGTTGTCCACTTCTTTGTTTTTGTTGTAGTCCAGGGTAGTTTGGGCTTTTTGTTACTTCTGATGACACAGCTGCATCTTTGTGAAGAGTGGACATCAGATGGCATAAATAGATCAAAACATGTCTTGATGTCACTTACTCTTGTCACAGCAAACCCCAGGGGTCATTTTGATAACATTTGCAGCATCTGCCCTGCCATATATGTCAGGAGGCACTGAGCTCCAACCGATACCACTTTTGGATTTGAATCTTTCGATAGGGCTGCCCATGCCTGGGCATGTCTGTCCAGAAGGCCCTAACTCAACCTCAAGTGTTTGGAGGTAGAGCTGGTTTACAGTGTGTTTATGATTTCAGGTTTGGAATTTATTATTGTTCTCTACCCCTAAATAATATCTAGGTCAAAATCGACCCTAACAACAGAAAGGTCATAGTTTTATCAAGAGCATATTGTAATTTAGTAAAGTATATTTATATTTATTTATATTGTTCGAATAAAGGTTTTAGACAAAGTAACAAAAAACCTGATGCAATAAACACATTTATGTAGTGTTTTTATGCATTTAAACATACGATGCTCACGACCCTAACACTAGGGGAAGGTTATTTTTGAAATGCATTTTTTAAACTTCTTGTTTTGAAACTGATTCTTCGCCGCGATTATTCTGGAAAAAATCTCCCCATAACAGAACTCCCTCAAAGGCGTTCCCGGTTGGACCGCTACAAGGAAATCATTCGGAGTTTCCCGCGGGTGAACCGGACCACACTGGCCGCCCTCATCGGCCACCTGTACAGGTGAGCGGTGTCATTGGCGGGCAGCACCAGGCAGCAGCTGCTGTTTCTGACCCGCCTCCTCTCCCTCAGGGTCCAGAAATGTGCCGATCTGAACCAAATGTGCACCAAGAACCTGTCGCTGCTCTTCGCTCCCAGCCTATTCCAGACCGACGGGAAGGGCGAGCATGAGGTGAAGATCGTGGAGGATCTGATCGACAACTACCTGGACGTGTTCGAGGTGAGCTGACCCAGAGACTGCGGCGGTTCTGATGGATGAACCTGCAGAACCTGCTCACCTGTGGCTCTGTTTCAGATTGACGAGGACCATCAGACTCAGATCGAGCTTGAAATCAGCCTCATCACCAGCTGGAAGGACACTCAGGTGTCTGCACACACAATTATGTTTCTCTATCCCAGCTGGCACCTTCCTTTAACTTCAATTCATTAGTCATGAATTTCTATAGGCTAACCATGACCTGTGACCCCAAATCTAACCCTAAACCTTACTCCTGACTCCAAACAGCATTTCTACTCATGGATACCAAGCTAACACTCTGAAGAATGGCCAGCTAGCGAGCAGCTTGTCAGAGACGAGTGCCTATGAGTGTGAGATTCACACGGTCATCCTTAAAGTTTTTATTCCTTCAGCGGATCTCAAATTGGTATTACTGCCCTCAACCTGGAGACACAAAGCCACACCACAGGGTGTCTGCTTACCGACTAAAGCTGGGAGCAGGTTCCACGGGAGAGGAGCCTGATGACTAAGAGATCTGAGAGGTTCTAGGAACAGGCAGTAAACCTACGGTCTGACACAGAAGAGCTCTGTTAGGAGCATATGGACCAATCAGATCTCTGATTAGTGAGGGCTTTACATGTCAAAAGAAGTATCTTCAAATCTGTTCTGAAGACTTTTAACTGCGCTAACTAGACAATAAATAAGAGCATCAATTTGTGTAGGGCACAAAATTTGCTTGTTGCCCTCTACTGTGTTTCTCTGAGATACTGAAGAAATTAAAGGTGGAATGGATTCTTTAAAAGTTATAACAGCATTGTCTGATACTATATAGACATTTTCTTTCAGGTTTTGAGTACTAAGTGAAAAGAACTCAAAAGTTATCAAAAAACTGGTCAGAAAGGAGAGGGTTATGAGGCAGTACTATACTTTTTTCACACTCAATGCCATAAGTAGGCACAAGGTCTAAAGTCTGACCAAAAGAGTGGGTTGGTGTCTGGATTCTTTGAGTGAAACCAATTGAGTCTAAAATGGCAGTAAAGGCTACATTTAGGCTGTCATTTTTGGTGTCAACATGAATGTTATAATCTCCCATTATAATGATTTTATCAGTGTTTAACACTATTTCAGATAAAAAATCTGAGATCTGATCTATGAATTCAGAGTAAGGACTTAAGTGGCTTAATTCATTTAGAGGTTGGATGAGGACAGCTAAGGGTTAAATGTTCAAAGGAACTATAACTATTAGTAGGACTGGGATTACTTAATAAATCTGATTCAAGACTTCCAGGAATGTGAATTTTTGAAAAGGTAAAGTTAGTTTGCTCATTATACTGATGTAGTTCAGTTTCTATGATACAAAATGAATGAATCTGAAAGGCAGCAGGTGTTGGTCCTCCATCAACAGAGCCATGACAGGAAACCACAAGAAACCCTACAGTGGCGCTGCTTAATTGATCTGTCCGGCCTTTCTTGAATCTTTTTAAGGAATGTTACTTATTCCAGACACAACAATTATGGAATATCCTAAAATCCATCAGGAAGGTCTATCTGGTCAGGAATCTTTGTTGATCCTGGAGGTTCTGATGACCCGTTTCTGTCTGCAGCTCTCTCAGGCTGGAGACCTCATCATCGAGGTCTACCTGGAGACGAAAATCCCTGACTGCTGCGTTACTCTGAAGGTAGGGACGCCTTCATGTGCCCACCCTCTGCCTAGCTTCAAGATGTGATGCCTTGACCCCTGACCCCACAGGTGTCCCCCACCATGTGTGCTGAGGAGCTGACCAACCAGGTTCTGTACATGAGGAACGTTACGGCAGGAGAAAATGATGTCTGGATGACGTTCGAGGCCATTGAGGACGGCCAGCTGGGTGAGAGAAGGAACCCAGTCTCCTGGGTCAGCCCTGGTATCCTTCCTACTGACCGTGTGTTCTGGTTCATCAGAACGTCCGTTACATCCCAAGGAAAAGGTTCTGGAGCAGGCGTTGCAGTGGTGCAAGATGGCCGACCCGAGCTCCGCCTACCTGGTTGTTAGGAGAGTTCCTAAAGGAGAGGGCATCAACATCCTAACCTGTAGGTACCACACCTGGAGCCACCCAGCAGAACCGACGGTCCTGAAACATCAGAAACACAGAACCCTGAGATGGGTCAAGACTTTTAAGTTTAATCCAAAACCTCTTGAAAACACGACTTCTGTTCTTTTCCATCAACCTTTATAGGCAAATCCAGAGAAGACAGTTGTGTGGTGAAAATGGCTGGTCCTGGTTCTGATGTTGATGATTTAAGGAATCAGACCCTTAGAGGTCCTGTACCTCATCTTAAAGATTTTGACCAGAAGCTGAGTGGTCCAAACTGTTATAAGGGAGATAGAATAGGACCTCATCAGTAGCTGAACAAGCGTTACCAATACAGCAGAACCAAGAAATGAAGGTCTACAGGGGTTGGACAATGAAACTGAAACACCTGTCATTTTAAATTGTAAGGGGTTCATGGGTAAATTGGAACAGCCTGGTTGCCAATCTTCGTTAATTGCACATTGCACCGGTAAAAGCAGAGTGTGAAGGTCCAGTTTGCAGGTAAGAGCTCAGTTTTGCTCAAAATATTCCAATGCAGAAAACATTATGGTGGACATACGAGAGTTCAAAAGAGGACAAATTGTGCAGGTTTTGCTGGAGCATCTGTGACCGAGACAGCAAGTCTTTGTGACGTATCAAGAGCCACGGTATCCAGGGTAATGTCAGCATACCACCAAGAAGGACGAACCACATCCAACAAGATTAACTGTGGACGCAAGAGGAAGCTGTCTGAAAGCAAAACTGTCCGTTTGGAGCTCCACAGGGTCGATATACAAGGCTGGGCTGCTATAGCCAAACCTTTGGTCACTCGTGCAAAACGTCGGTTTCAATGGTGCAAGGAGCTCAAATCTTGGGCTGTGGACAATGTGAGACATGTATTGTCCTCTTATCAAGGAATCAAGGAATCAAGGAATTTTATTTTTCATCACACCACATGTGGTACATGAGGTGGGACGAAATTCTAATCCCCCGGTCCAGTTTACACCCTGATAGCAATTTTAAATACTTTAATAAATTATAAGAATCAAGAATCAGTTTATTTATATAGCGCCAATTTACAACAGGTGTCGTCTCAAGGCACTTTACAAAAAATCAATTAAAATCAAGGATACATTCCAACAAATCAATTTGAAAAAGTTTCCAATCTAAGGAACCCCAGCAGATTGCATCGAGTCATTGACTTGCAGCATTCACTCCTCTGGAATCAGCAGGCAGAAACAATGGCTTGTGTTGTCGTTGACTTTACAGCAATCCCTCATACTGAGCATGCATGTAGCGACAGTGGAGAGGAAAAACT
>JAVLVB010000659.1:70387-89317 GCA_032876305.1 Orestias chungarensis
TCTAGACATGCCTGTAATCTACCAAACTGACTGGATTCATCGGGATTTATAGATAAATACAGTTGTGTATCATCAGCATAACAGTGGAAATTAACACCATGCTGTCTGATGATTTTACCAATAGGGAGCATGTATATTGTAAATAGAATTGGGCCAAGTACAGAACCCTGTGGTACTCCACAAGTAACCTTACAATGCGGAGAAGATTTCTCATTCAGATGAACAAACTGGGATCTATCAGAAAAATACAATTTAAACCAGCCTAGTGCTGTTCCCTTGATCCCCACAGTGTGTTCGAGCCTCTCAATAAGGATATTGTGTTTGACTGTGTCAAAAGCAGCACTGAGATCTAACAGAACTAGAATAGACACGAGCCCATTGTCTGAGGCCATGAGAATATCATTAGTAACTTTAAGGAGAGCTGTCTCAGTGCTATGATGAGCTCTGAAACCTGACTGAAGTTCTTCAAATAGGTTATTATTCCTCCAATGGTCTCTCAGTTGATTAGCAACAATTTTTTCAAGGATTTTAGATAAAAAAGGAAGATTAGAAATGGGTCTGTAATTTATTAAGTTTTCTTGATCAAGAGAAGGTTTCTTAAGTAGGGGTTTTATTACAGCTACCTTAAGAGCCTCTTGTACATAACCATTCACTAATGACAAATTGATCATTTCCAAAATGGGGGTAATAATAATAGGAAATACTTCTACAAACAATTTTGTTGGGATTGGATCCAACATACAAGTTGAAGGCTTAGATGAAGAAAATATTTTTGAAAGCTCAGAAGGCTCAACTGGAACAAAACACTTCAAACAGAGATCAGGCTCCAGCGCCACATTCAGTACCTCATTGCTTACTGAGGTAGTAGTTATGTTGGGTAGGAGGCAATCAATTCTAGTTTTAATAGATTCAATTTTATCAATAAAGAATTCCATAAAGTCATTACTGCTAAGAGTTGGAGGAATGGGTGATATAACAGAGTTTTCATTTCTTGTAAGTTTAGCAACTGTATTAAAAGAAACCTAGGATTTTTCTTATTCTCCTCTATTAGTAAAGTAAAATATGCAGATCTAGCTTGGCGCAGGGTCCTTTTATACAGAAGCACGCTGTTTTCCCAGGATAAATAGGACGACTCTAAAAGCGAAAAATAATAATAATGACTAAAGCAAGCAGTGCTGAGTTTAGCTTTCTGTTTTCTCACCTGCCTTTTCTCTTGTTCTGATCTTGTGAAAATACGGTCAGCTCCCGTTGCTCAACTACTTCCAACCACAGATGGTGGCATCCATCCTTACTTCTATAAACATGGCACTTCTGTATTATATTCTTCTGTGTCATTTTGAGGTTATAAACTGTTAAGACAGAGGCCAGATTTTTTTCAAGCAAAAATCAAGATTGAGTTCAGCTGGGTTTAGAGAAATATAAATGGATTGTTTCTCAGTGTAACTGTTCAATTTTAGATGACAGAAGAAATTACGGTCTCTGATGGGAGATTGTAAAGTCTCCTGGAGTCCAGAGGGAACTTCAGAGTCAGCAATGCTTTTGGGAGCAATGCCATCTGCTAGTTTTAGTCCTTTGTGTTCCCCCAAACTTCCTAGTTTCCCATTGTTTCAGCAAACATTTGCATTGTTGGTAGCACATGCCCTGTCAGTTCACTGCAACCTCTAAGGTCAGCAGGCTACATGTTATAAAAAATAGAAGCCATTTTCCCTCCTACTTTGGCTGGTAATCTCCATAATTGTTCACCTGTTAAAGTAGTTTTTGATCAAATACGTGTTGCTTTCCTTTCACCGGTCGTGGTAGATATCATAATAAAAACTAATTTCACGGGTTGAACATCCTAACAGGTTAATCTGAAAGAACATCAGGGAAGCAAAATTTATCTTCCACAAGGTGTCAGCATTTTATGTCTTTGTTCCTAACAAATTAGGATTTAGTGAGAGTTCTACATATTAACACACCCCCTACTATTGATTTAAAGCTGGACTGAAATGGCAATTATCTGTAATGAATAACCTGGACTATATAAAACGGAATTTCAATGTGAGCTGGATTTCACACATAACCAGGCACAATACATAACGAATACTCTGTGCACTTTTATTTACAAATAAAAAACAAAAAAAGTGGAACTAAGATTTTCTTGAGAAACATTTGGTTAAACTATGAGTTTCAGTTTTCTGTTTTAGAGAAATGTCCAGTTTTAGTGAAGTCCCTGATGATAACTAACCGCCTTAACTGGGCCTTAGTGACAACATTTAAGGCTTTTTTGTACACTGCTACTGACTGATAGTTTTAATTTTTCAAAAGAATGCAAAGGAGCAGATAATGAGATGTTGAGGCAGCTGAAGTTTATTTCAAACAGACAATTACTGGTGACAGGTGTGAAGTGATATTGTATTATTTCTTAAGGTGTTTAATAGAGGGTGTGGACATTTATGCAAACAGGTTACTGCAACTGTGTCCTGCCATCAGATATTGATATTGTTTATTGTAACAAAAATGTTTGTAAATTGTAACATTTTTTAAAACATGACATTTATTCTTTCTTTTTTTTCAAGTGAGGTGTCAACTTTCTGGGGTCATTGCATATCATATTTTTAACATATAAACATATAGTTTGTCACTCTAAACTACAGCATATAAGGAAGAAATATTTCAAGTAAAAATGTGTTATAGTCACTTGTGTTAAGATGATAGGGCAGGAGCAATGAATGCTGGGAATACAGATGTAGCTCCACAGAAGCTTTGTACAACCAAGTTGGTCTGGTTTCAACTCAGCTAAATATCAATTCCTATATGGAATCAGTTGTGTTTTCTGAACAAACACCCATATGGCAGATGCTGACAGGCCATTCAAGGCCATTATTACAAAAACACTCAGGGTCATGCAGTAATTTATATTTTAGTAACATTGGGATCTCAGAAGTTAAATAATAATTAAAACAAAACATTAAATCCAAAAATTTGCAGTAAAATACAAAAATAAAAAACAAAATTTTTGATAGCAAATGTCTTAAACAAGATAGTAACGATTTTCAAGAAACAACAAAGTACATTCATATATAATTTAACCTGTTTATCAATAGAGTCCAATCTTATGCACAATGTGAAAAGAGACGAGGACACTAACTTGAGTGAAAGTAAGATAAACAATGAAGTAAAGCACCATCAAAAGTTCCAGCTGCGGGATACAGAAGAGGCACTTTTATACGGATATATTCTCTGGTGGAAGAATTCACATTTCTAAAACCTGATCGACAGAGCTGAGTAACATTATATCCTAGTCCAGGTAACTGGACTAGGAAAAGAAGTGATTCCCCTTTCGTTTAAGCAATTAACGTGAAAATTACTTATTAATAAAATCCAAAAATAACATAACAGCTTCTAACATAGCAGGACTCAAAAATGTAAAACACTGAAAATATGATTAAATCAGACTTTCAGCTGCTTCCATCTGCTGTTCCTACTTTGATACCCCTAAATGAAATGATCAAATGTGCTTCTTTTGATAGAGTATCAAACACATGAAAAAGTTCTGCTGTGGAGCAAATGGCATTTAGGAAGAAAGGAAACTTTCAGAAGCCTTGTTTTACACAACTGTTTCAAGACTCACTAGCAAAAGGTAGAATGTCTTCTGGTAACACACTTCTATAACATCAGTTTCAGGTTAAAACCAAAGAATATTTACTTCCAACTTAATTTTTTTAATACAAATAAAGTTTACACACAAGCATGTGTTTGTTACTATGGAGAATTAAAGATTGGTTGCTTCATCACAGAGCGCTTTTAAATCTGTGGGTGGGGTACCAGGCCCTAAAGGGTTGAGATGAGGTTAAAAATGTACTAGTTTGAACACAAAAGGTATTAAAAGTTCCTAACAGCAGGAATATTTTTCAGAGGCTCACAATCAAGAAGAAAATGTATTAATATAAATGTTAGCTTCCAAGCAATTAGTAGATGAATACATTTTCTGCTTTCTGACTTTTATTTCATTGCAACTATCTTCCAGGACATTTACAAAGGAACTCTGTTAAATATTACTACATTTTTTGTAACAGTGCCCTTAATGTTCTGCCATCAGATCTGGCACAAAGGGCAGAGTGTTTTAAGTTCACCCTGAACAGACAGGACATCCTGAGATTTCTAGGTGTCAGCACTGTGTGTGAGAACAGGATGAGTAAAGGTACAGCAGGATGAAGCAGTCGATCAAAACGATGGTGTAGAAGCACCTTTGTGTGTGCAGGCTCCTCCCTCTCTGAAAGCGAGTAAGCAGAACGGCCAGCAGTAAGAAGAAGGTGGTGGTGTTCAGCAGCAGGAAGAGTCTTATGTAGGACGCAGAACCAGAGAATCCCTTGCTCCTTGCTGTGGCCCCCATGTTTACCTGCTTAAATCCTCGGCCCTTGACAAAGCCCCCCTTCCTGTTTCTGTGACCATCCGCATAATCCACGAAGGCCTTTGAATCTGTGTCCCCTTCCTCTGGACTGTCCTCATATGTACGCTTTGATGTTCTCTGTCTCTCTTTCTTTTCATTCATCTCAATCTGTGCAAAAATGTCCGGCAGATTCTCGGACAGTTTCTCTCCGAGGTTTACCCTATTCCCCCCTTTGCCCTTGTTCTGTTTCTTGGACAAAGCAAACATCTTGTTGATGGCCTCTTCAGTCTTCTTCCTGTCAGAGAACTGGAGGAGGCGCTCAGCCGTCCTGCGGAAGCTGGCTGTGTTGAGGACTCGTCCCAGGATGTGTCTCTCCATCTGCTGGAAGACGGGTTTGACATGCTGGAGATTGTCCTCCAACACATTGACGTACTCCTCCACTTCCGTGGGTGAACTGTTCACATCAGCGGCTGCTCTCTCAAACACAATCTTTTTGTTGTCCCGCAGCACCATGGCGAACAGAGGCTTGCTGGTGACCTCCCCTGTCAGAAGGTAGATAGTGTAGGTGTGCTCTTTGGTAGAGAGGTAAATATCCACACGTTGATCATCTCCACGTAAGTTTAAGCTCTGTACATCCAGGCCTGGTCCAAAGAAAATGTAAGCCACACTCGTGTGTGGGTACCTGAGTGGTGTTGTTACATTCACAAAATTAGAGCCATTATAGGGATACCCTCGAGGATAACTCCAGTAACCAACCATCCCTTTGTTACTGGAGTTTGTATCATCCATCCAGAACATCTTATATTTCTCTTTTCCATGTGTTACAAATGCTCCATGTGTACCTTCTTCTTTTGTAGTCTGAAATGGCAGCTCTGTGTTGTGAAAAAAGGCACTCATGGTCCTAGCTGGGCTCTCTGGATCCAGGTGGATGTGATCCACCATGAGCAGAAGCTGTGGGTGAAGAAGGAGCAGGTTCCTCTGGAAGCTCCTGATCTTCAGTTCTGGGCTATAAGCAGAATGTCCCTCTCCTCGAATGAAGACCATCTCCTCTTTCTTTATAGCAGCTTCTACTCTGCCCTGAGCATCAGCTGCAAGGCCCACCTTGTACTTTAACCACTTGGATTCACAGGCCTCTGTTACTTGTCCAGCCCAAGGTTTAAAGCAGCTCCCTGAGAAGTTTGAGCCAAACAACACCACATTGTTTAACAAGGTGTACTTAGGTCCATACAGTGCCTCCGTGATGAACGGTACACCATTGGGTGCAAAGGTGAAAGAGTTTTGATCCGGGTGCTCGTGACCAGCGTTAAAGTTCCTCCAGCCTTTGATCCACTCTTTGTACTTGTTGTTGTGAACAATATCAAAGATGGCGCGCCCCCCTAGTTTACCAGACTTGAAGGAGAGAAAGGTTCTGTTGGTCCCAGAAGGCAATGCACTGCCGTAGGTCACCACCCCCCAGTCCTCGAAGTAGTGGATCTGAGAGGTTCCGAAATCTGCAGGTGGCTTAGGAATCAGACCTGGGTCATACCTGTATCACAAACAAAATCAAATAATAAAATGGAGAAAGACAGTGAATCTCTATCAAATTATGTGTTGTTCTAACTCCACATTGAAATAGTCAGTGAATGTTACCTTGCATCTATTGTCTACCACGTATCTGACATCAGGTTGTTGAAATAAACTCAAAAAACAACAACATTCTCTAGCTTTATCCGAACCACATTCAACAGGATTAACTGTGGAAGGCAAGAAGAAGCTGTCTGAAAGGGATGTTGTATCCAAACAACATAAAAACAACAGCTGCCCAAATCACGGCAGAATTAAATGAGCACCTCAACTCTCCTGTTTCCACCATAGCTGTCCGTCTGGAACTACACAGGGGAGATATACACGACCGGGCTGCTACAGCCAAACCTTTGGTCACTCGTGCCAAACGTTGGTTTAAATGGTGCAAGGAGCGAAAACCTGGGGTTTTGGACAATGTGAAACATGTATTGTCTTCTGATGAGTCCACCTTTACATCCAGGAGGGTTAAAGTGTGGAGAAACACAAAAGAAGCGTAATACCCAGACTGTTGCATGGCCACAGTGAAGCATGGGGGTGGATCAGTGATGGTTTGGACTGCAATATCATGACATTCTCTCGGCCCAATTGAGCCACTTTGGGGTGTTTTGGAGGAGAGAGTCAGGAAACGTGTTCCTCCACCAGCATCACATCCTGACCACTGTGGAGGACTTGTATATGTCATTCCCAAGACTAGTTGACGCTGTATTGGCCGCAAAAGGAGGCCCTACACCATACTAATAAATTATTGTGGTCTAAAACCAGGTGTTTCAGTTTCATTGTCCAACCCCTGTTCTTTCCTACAATCATGAGCTCTGTTAGCAAAATGAACAAGATTGCTGTTACAACTTCCTGAAATTAGTTTTTATCCTTCAGAGGTGGCATGCAAAGCTTGGTAATTGAGGAGGAGCTCAGAGTGGAGCAGCTCATCCTCCAAGATCAAGCAGAGCCAGTTTGCCCGGTGTCTCTGGGTTCTGGTTAGGATGCCGCCTAGGTGCTTTTTGGTGAGTTGGTAGAGAATATGGCGATGAAAAAAAGATGATATGAAAATGGGACTACTGTATATCTTCTTGGAACAGGCGGACAACCAACTGGCACAAGAAGGTATGAGTACACTGGTGCTAGCCTTCCTGCACTGGAACCAAAAGCAGCCAGATATGATTAAACACTAGGTATTGGTCTCAATTATACGCAGATATACCCATTTAGCTTAATCGAGGATTTAAATCTCTAACCTACTGCAGATATGTATAGTTTGTCAGAAATAAAGACAGGATCAAAGTTAAATTACATTAGTTCACAAAAATAATTAATCTAGTAGAAAACACTAAAATATGTGCGAAACCAGGTCTAAAAGAAAAGTGTAAAATGTTCAGCAAGTCTGAAGAGCCATATACTTCTTCAGTTTAGAAGATGTCTTTTGTGGCTGCTAAAGATCAACATTAGGACATGAAGGATGACTCTGCAGTCTTGCAGAGAGCTGTATTTGGAAATGTTTGTACTTAATGGTGAAAGCTCAACTTTTCCAAAGATGGCAACATTCTAAATTTAAGTCCTTCAGTTTGCTGATGCCCCATGAGGTAATTTATTCATTTGGAATACCAAAAAGCATCTAAACAAATCTTTTCAAGCTTGGACATTATCTAAAGCTAAAAAAAGGTAAGCAATAGATCTGCAAGTCATACTACCAAAAAATCTTGAAACAAAACTCAGCGGCTACCAAATGAACTCTGTGTGCAGTGTGCACCATCGCTGGCCCTTTCCAGCCTGGCCTGGTCCTTCTGTAATCCTGTTTTGATGAAACAGGTCTGCCAGCCAATTCCCACTGCCATTACGCATCACATAGCGATCCAAGAAGACCAGCTGGCTCTCCGGCCCGTAGAACCAGTTGTAGTTGGAATCTGCAATGGCCACGGTTCGCTGAAATCCTTGTTGGACAAATGAAACAGAGACAAAACTTCAGACACAGCAGGTGACGTGAAAGTTTTGATTGACTGTATTAAGATAAAGTGTAAAAACATGATTAAAAAATCTATTTAAAAAGTATGTAGCTGCTTTGTAAACTAGAACAGGGCTCTTTACATAATGTACAGCCTGTTCACAATGTTCTGTAGTTTGTAATTATGTCAGAGGAACTCTGGATTCTGGTGCTGACAGCATTGTTTAAAAGCAGTTATTGCAGGTCCTGCATGTAATCAGAGTCATCATTTCTTTGGGAAACAAGTATGAACACAAAAAGCAAGAGAGACATGAGAGAATCCCGCAGAAACCAACTAGAAATCTACATCTCTATAGTTCTACCTATCAAGTGCAACCACCTGCCTTCAGAAGTCACAAGCTTAAAAAACTGGTTCCAGCCGTGTGTGATTTATTCTCAGTATAAACCCAGCTGTTCTATAAAGATCTATTAGAGGAGAAACACTATCATGAAAAAAAGGATGAACCAGAACACAAGAGAAAACTGAGATGTTTATAGCAAGGATGACACAGGTTTGATATCCTGTTTGCTCTCAGCCATGAAGGGGAAAGTGTGTGGAACATGTGGAATGAGCCACTCTGCTCATATTAGACGAACAGTACCTATTTTGGCCTATCTGCAAAACGCTCCTTGTTATGTGAAACTAATAGCGTATCACCGTGAACACAGTATCGCCACTGTAAAACACAGCAAAGAAAGTGTAATGCTATGTGGATGCTGTTCTTCTAGTAGAGACAAGGAAGCTGTTAGGAGCTTCTTGAAAGTTCATGGGAGGATAGATGATGCTTAAAAAAAGGTCTATCTAGGTGAAAAAGAGAGGAAGAGACGCTTTATAAGTCTTAGCACGACAAAGTTCTAAACAGACAACTGTTGTTGTATCTCTAATAAAGAGTAATCTCAGGTTTCCCCGATTTAATTATCAGTTTGTGGAGCATATTTCTCAGAACAGTTATCTGAAGCCGTTACATGGAAGACAGAAAAGCTAAGGTGTTGATACCCCATCAAATGAAGGCAAAACAGATTTTACCCCAAACGACTGTCAGGCTTATATTTGACTCTGGGCCCCCTCGTATATTTGGTCTAAAACAACCATTGGGGGAATGACGCATAGAATATTCCCAAGAACTCATGGAACACATGCATCAAATCTGTTTAACAGTTACATGTGAGCAGCTGATGCCTATGTTCATCAATATTCATCAGTTATTTAACAAAATACCAAAAGGAATAATTTGCTGAACTCACTATTCACAAACACTGGAAGTAAATGCCGCAAATATTAGTGTGTTGCTTTGTTTTTTGGCTGCTCCAACATCCGTTTCAGAATGTGACACAGTTACCTGGCAGGATGGTTCTGTACAGGAAGGCAAAGTGTTTCAGCAGCCAGGGATGGCTGAAGTGGCCGATGGCGAAGTGACGCTGCACTAGGAACATGTACTGGAATAGGGAGCGGGTGGTGTAGGTTCCATAGGCCACACCCTCAAACAGAGAGCCATCGGTCACGTCCTGCAGTATGACCATAGACTTCTCCATGATGGACAGAACCTGCCTGGTCCAAAGGTAGGCTTCCTGAAGGTAACCTGGAACACATTACAACAGAATGTCTGAGGTTTAAAATCATTTATAGACAAATTTGCTCAAACTACTCTAGATTTTTATTAAATATTAAACAGCATGGGCATCATTTTCAATATAAACCTCTTGTCATCACAATGATAATTTAGTGATGTTCGAGAACTCCATAAAGTCACTAACTATTTTGGTAGCTGGTGGAACATAATGCTATCTGCTCTCTCTACTGCGAACTGCTCATGTCACACTTTAACGCAAGCGGCAACATTTCTAACTGCCTTTAGAGTTTGATTCAAAGTAATATTACTGGTTTAAAAAATTCCCTGTCTAATGAAAACATTTGCTTTAACATTCAGGCTCTTTAAAAGCCTTCAGATCTTCTGGAAGCAGCCTTTAGATTAACTCTTAAGTAAAAACCAAAACCTTTTCTGGGATCACATGTGTAGAAAAGATTTCTTAAAGATCATAGGGGAACAGCGATTGTTGATAGCTTCAAAAGATAATCTAAGATCTGATCTAACTTTTAATTGAACTCTGGTTTTAGAAAAGGTTGTATAATTTTTAACTGGTTGTACTACTAAATATCAGAATTTGTGCCACTTAGGAAATTGGAACAAATTGGAATTTTTGGGGGTAAAATATCGGAAAAAAGTGAGATATGAAGAAAACCAAACAAACAAACAAAAAACAAAACAAACCTTTTAGGCTCCTCCTGCCATTGGACATTGTTTCATTTAATTTTCAAATAAGCCAACCGAACATGAGCAGCAGATACCGTATATTACGGACTATAAGGCATACAAATTCTTAAAAATCCAGAGTGATTTTTTAGTTCCAAAATCTGTAAAAATGTATGTGTGCAAGCGATAGTTCGATTGACTGTCGGACTGTTTTCTATGCCATGCCACCAGTTTTGTGCGCAATGATACTAATTATAGAGCTCAGATCTAACTTAACAATCATTTTAAGCAAGTGCGCACAAATCTCACATGTGCTCCCGTGGTGCTACTCGGACACCCTCTTAACAATCTGGTCACGCGTGACTCTCTCTCTCTCTGCTTTGCGCGTAATGGTCTGTTGCTCTTTTTGCAAATACTACTACTATGAGCAAGCGTATGTATGGGTTACGTACAGAAATAGACCCCCTAATTGAGACTAATAATCCTGTGCACCTTATAGTGCAGAAAAAAATGGTACCTACAAGAAAATCTTCTGATTTTAAAAATATGTTAAACTTTTAGAAATGTTGGCTAAGATAAGGTAGTTCAGAAGGAAACGGCCTAATAACATATATTCACTATATCTGGTGCTAACTGTTCTCAGAACTGATATCAACTGCTAAACACAGTTAAATAAGTCTTCTTTAATTAATTTTGTCTTTGGTCTTAATAAAAAAAATATCTTCAAACTAGCTGCATCCAGTGTGAAATCACGACTGGGGTTAAAATTCATATTTAACCAAAACTCCAGGTAGACAGAACGGAAATAAAGTTTAGAAGAATGTTAAATCCACTGCAGACTGATTATTCTAACTTTTTGCAGACTCAAACTAAGTGTAAAGCACTGGGAGTTGCTGTAGGTGTTGGTGTAACAGACAGATGAAAAATTCCGCTTTGAACCATCTGTGTTAATGAAGGCAACGTGAGTAAAATACAGCCTTACAGCAAACCTTTCCCTCTTTCAAATATTTCCAACCATTCAGTGAGGCAACAGCAAATATCCCCCTTCTTGCTGCTTTGCACCATGTATGCTGTGTCTGTCACACAACAGCTTCTATATGAACAAGTTAGCCCACATCAGCCCGCGGCTCACTGAGGATTCCGGGGAAGTCGCTGGGATCCAGCCGATCCCCACCCATGCTGTTTGGTCCTCCCCGAGGATTTGTCCTAAACACTGTTTGCTTTGGGGACTGCTGGTCTGGACAGAGCTGATATTTACCACCAAACATGAACTGTAGGCTGCACACAAACAAAGAGCACATTTATACCAATCAGTGCTCACAGAGCACAGGAATTCCACTGAAGGCCTCTGTCACTTCACGAAAATGTGGAAATAGTATTTAAAGTCCACTTTTCACATAATTACACAAATATATTTATCTCTAATGTCAGTCGAGAGTCACCCAACACAACTGGTCCTAAATTCTGATTCTTGCTGTCACACGTTGAAAGTATTTGTAGTGGGGCTTGTATTTTTATATACTGGTTTAAACTAAGGGCCTCTTAGTTCATTTTTTTATTTTAAAATCTCTATGTGGAGAATTTACTTCCTGTTTGTATGTTTTTGGCTACTTTATGGTCAGTATTTTTAGTTCTATTCTAATGTTGGGTGATGTATGTTTCTGCCAGTTTCCACAAGTCCCTGAGTATTTATTCAGTTTATCGTTTAGTTTCCGTTGCCTGATATAAATTCAGTTAATTATTCATTTGTGTTATATTTCAATAATTCATCTCCACCAAATTTGTATAATTAGATTTCCTCGCTGACCTCTACAGGTTTTCACCTTTCGTTACCTCCACACAACCTTTTAAACTCAAAAATTTGAGTTTTCTGCATTTTAAGGGTTTCCTAATTGAAACCCGTTCTAAAATCTGCCTGCAGTTTAAACCTTAAAAAAAGCAAATGTTAATATAAAAGTTATTTTTAAGACAACATAGTGGTTATGCTAGAAACGGGGATGTGAAACCGGCCATGGTCAGGAGTTTTTTTAGCTATAGCTTCTGGGTATAAAATCCAGGGTCTTGTTATCTATTCATTACTGGCACCTGAATGTGACTCGGATCACATGTTACCGTAGGGTTAGTCCTGATTGGCTCATTAGCTCCTTGTTATGACTCTCTCCCCAAGACTCCATGCTGCCAAATAGCTGAATGGGACTGTATCTAAAAATACATAATCACGGTTCTGTCAGAGAGAAGACAGTTCAGGCTTTCAAGACCCAGTTACAATAAAAGTGGTTTCTACGTTTGCATTCGTTGATGTTTGGTGTCAAGTTCCTGGCAAACTATGTTGTGTGTATTTTCCACAGACCGCTGGAGGATAGAGTTTCCCGATGTCAAAATAATAATTTGTCTAAGCAAAAGTCTGAAAGTGCTAACCTGCCTGCTTATGGTCAGACAGTGGATCAGAACCACACATCTTATGAGATCCACCCTGTTGCCCGTGGATCTGTGGTACTGGAAATATGTTCTATATCCTTTTCTGTAAATCTCGATGTTTGTTTGGAAATGTATTTCCCCTCAATTAATAGTAAAGTAGATATTGGAGTTAAAATTATGAATATAGTTATAAATGAATAGATTATTATCTCTTGTTGATTATTTTAATAATCTGGAGTTGAAGTGCAATTTTTTGTGTTATTTAAAAACATTAAATACTTCCTTTTTTGAGGTAAAAAAAAATCTATTAAATACTGTATACATTTTTTTTGTCCCATGCTGAGCAACACAATCGTGAGCCACATAAATGATTAAAACGTACTCCAGTTAGTTATTTGCATACTATGTATCCCTATCTTTGCAATATAAACGTTTGTAATGCATATTAAATCTGATCGATATAAAAGAAAACTGTAACCCAAAGAATTTCAATTTATTTAAACTGTGAGATTCTAAACATTATAGACCTGTGTTTTAAGGTTGATTTTTGATAATATGATAATAAAATCATAACACATATCATCCAGATATCTTCAAAAAGTCATATTTTAGGTAGTTCAGCTCATCAGCTCAAAATTCTTCCAGCACCAAAACATCCAAAACCAGTTACTCCGACATGCTGTAACCTTGAGCGGTGCCAATCTAGAATAGATAGTTTAATTTGGACTTTACTGTCATTCTGGGTTGTTTCACCTGTTTAGTGCCCCATTAAAGATTAGACTCACACCAATGGTGGAAATCCTAATAAAAAACCCCAGCTGAAAGCTGCATGAAAACATCTGTTTTGTTGCAGGAGTTGTGCAACAACACTTGAAAGATTTGAAAAGCCCTTCTACATACAGAGAGTGTCTACAGGAAAGGCTTTTTTGTCCTTATCAACAAGGGAACTTTGGTTCAAACCAGCAGCAGGACCTCAGATTTCAATCTGCCCAAGATAAAATGTGCAGCTGGAGAAAGAAATTCATCATTTAGCAACCCTGGAGCTTCCACACATATTATCCTGGTGGTGGGTTACAAAGAGGTCAAAAGTGAACAAAGAACCATTTTCCCTAATGCCTCCTGCTGAGATGCTCCAACAGGAATAAGAACAGTGGCCCATTAAAAGATCAAGTCAAACATTTTCTTAAAACCTTCTGAGATGTTTTCTACTGTGTAACAAAGCCCACGCATTTTTGTGTACATGCATATTATTATTTATGACTGGCTGATTTTAAAGCCCGCATCTTAAATAGCAGAAGTCTCACAGATGAGATAAAAAGGCAACCATAACCAGAGGAGAGAAATTCCAACAGAAATGGGATCCAGTTTTTTAGTTTTCAATTTGAAAGAGCAGAGAAACTTTACAAGACTTAATTTGTAAGTGTTGTGAAATTGTTACAATCTGATAAATACTTAAAACCGAGCTAAAAAGGGCCAAGTTTAACAGATAAGGTGTTATCACCCAGTTTGTGGTTATTATCAGGGCTTCCTGACAGAAGATCAGTCAAAAAGCGCTTAAAGCTCAGTTAAAGTTTTGTTTCCTGTCTTGTTAGGAGGTCACAACTCTTCAGTCCTAAACATTGGCCCTGCTAGCTTGTTTCTGTTCATGCATGGAGGATAAATAAATACAAGATGTAAACACAAAGGAGAAAGTGCAGAAAGCGGAACTTTCTAACTCAGCAACACCAGTTTTTATGGGGCTGCAGATTCAGTCAGAGAACATTTATTTACTTCCAGATTCAGCGGATAAAAGAAAAACCACTAACCAAAATCTGCTGTGAATCTGCACTTAAGATGGTTGTGTTACACAGTAATAGAAATTGTTTAAAAATCAAGAGAGCATTTAACACATTTCCTTTTAAATAATGTAGCTGTTGCGTCTCAGTGTCATCATTTTTATTTAAAGGCGCACTTAAAGGGAGATGTTTAGGATCTTTACTTGTCGAGAAACGTTGATAGAATTCTTCCAAACCTCCTGGGACTAGATCCCACCATTACAACCCGCACTACTGTGTGGTACCTTCTGTGTTAAATAACTGCAACTAAGAAAACTTGTTTATATCAAATGGCGAAATTCACAGATATTGTATTAAACCCCAGACTTTTAGCTTAGTGTGGTCATAACTGCTGCAGTGAGAATGAACACTGGTTAGATCCAAAGAACTGTGTGCAGCCTTCACTCTGGCAAAGAATTTCAAGGGAATACAAAATCATTTAAAATCATTCATTCTGTTTCAAAAATAGTCTCCAGCAACTCCTGACATGCTCTGGTATGGCTGCCTATGTGTCTTTAAATCAAGGGCATCAAAATCAGACCGCAAGATGATTCAGGAAGTCTCCAAAACCCTAAAACGTCAATGCTGAACCAAACTCTTCCTACTTTTCCTACGAATCACAAAACATCACTGGAATTGTGTTAGAAGAAGATCTTTGAATAGAAAGAACATAACAAAAAAATTTTTGTATTTTTTTTAATATTTTGGATTTTTATAATTCTATTTATATTATTATATACCTTTTTTCTACTCTTTTGGTATTTGCTTATTTTACTTACCCATAATTTTGTTTATTTTGTTTTTTTTTACAGCAATAATATTCAATGTGGTTTGTTTTTATCTTTTAGGTACATTTATAAATATTATGGTTCATACTTCTTTACCAGAATGTTAATTTTTTTTTATGTAATTTTTTTTTAAAACAGTTTTAAAACTAAAACTAAATCAAAAACAGAGTTAATGATGAAAGAACTTCACTCCAGTGTTTAAAAGAAGGGGTGGAAATGTCATGGTTTAAGAACCCTTAGCTACTGAGACAACTCACTTTCAGTTTCCCAGCTTAGAGTGAGGAGTGAGGCAAACTTTCATCAGACTCATGTCAAATTTGATAAGGTACCCAAAATGTGAACTTTTATTTTGAAATAACTTAATGCTAATATGTTTTTCTAATTTTCACATGAACATATTTTTGTAAAAGCACCTATTGAGTGCTGAATAAAATATGGCTCTGGTCAGGTCCTACCTTGAGCCATGTAGACCAGGCTTCCTGTGAGAAGAGCCACACAGTTGGTGGGCTGATGGTTGTGAAGGTACTGGAACCCCCAGCCATGGGTGTAGGACTTCTCGTACATCAAGCGGGATGCGTTGCCTATCACCTGCAGGAATCGCTCCTGTTGGTCTTTGTTCAAGTACTCGTACAGGAAGTCGTAGGCCGTGGCAAATCCAACCAGTGAGTGCGCCAAAGGGACTTCATCCCAGGGTGCGTCTTTCACCAACCTGCAACCAATGAAGAGGCAATTAACAGAAGAAAGCCAGTAGACGCAGGACAACAAGCAAAACAAGAACATATTAGGTTGTCTTTTCTACCAATAAAGTCTTAGACAATTTATCAGAAAAATACAAATTTTGCCATCAATTAACATGCTAAGAAGCTTTTCACCCCACAGCTGCAGCTGCTCCAATAAACACACATATAAACAGTGACAAAAAGCGCGGACTGTGCAGAATTTTACACAGGCAAGACAAAAATACTGCTGAGCTGAGGGAGTTTTCAAAGGGCTACCTGCCTTTTAATTAAAGGGAAATGAATATATGAGGTGATGAAAGCAGTGAACTCACATAAACAAACATAACAGGACTTTATAACAGGGATAGATCCAAGTAAAATTCTGTTTATGATGCATGAGGTCCTGCATTCAGATGAGCCACTTTGGGTTCCACTCCAGTCAGACATTGATGCATTTAAATCAACACAAAAAGTGAATTTATTTCAGTAATTTAATAAAAAAACAATGAAAACATTGATTGTATTGATGAAATACGCAGTTATAAAATTTGTTAACTTTCCTCCTGTGTTGTGAGGATTCTGACTTCTCTGTCTGCTCTGCATTGAAAACTTCTCGCGGTTCAGCACCTAAAACACATCTAGTTAAATTAGACATTATTCAACATCAGGCACTAAGATTATGTACTGGAGCATTTAAAACCACACCAACAGCAGCAATAGAAATAGAAATGGGAGAAATGCTGTTAGATTTAGGAAGAACAAAACTAGAAATAAATTATTGGTTAAATTTACAAAGCATTACATTTGATAATCCAACTTGGGAAATTTTAAATCCATGTTGGGAAAAAGAAAAGAAAGAAATGAGGAGTTTTGGACGGACAATTGAAAAGAAATTAAAAGAATTTAAAATGAATGATTTAGAAATTACTCAAACAAAACCAATATCAATTATACCACCATGGATTCTACCAGAAGCAACGGTAGATATGTCAATATTAGAAAAGAAACTAGATAAATCTTACATTGTAGACAGTTATTCAGTAGAGATACATTTAAACAACTATTATCAATTTAATCAAATTTATACAGATGCATCAAAAATAACTGGAAAAATAGGAATAGGTTTTGTACCAGAATTCAATATAAAAATAGGAAAACGAGTTACAGACGGATTATCAGTATAAACAGGAGAAATGTTGGTAATATTATTAGCATTACAATGGGTAGAAGACATAAAACCATTAAAAACAATAATATGTTCAGACTCCAGTTCTGCTTTATTAAGTTTAAAATATAATCAGTCAGATAGTATGATGGACATCTTATTAGAAATATTTCATACATTATTCACAATACAAAATATAGGGTTAATAGTTATATTTGTGTGGATTCCAGCACATATTGGAGTAGAAGGAAACGAGAGGGCAGATAAAATAGCAAAGAGGGCAATTAAATGTCCTATTAGATTTACAGTTAAATTAAGTAAATCTGAGGCTAAGAGTATTGTTAAAGAAAAACTGATGGAAAAATGGCAAAAAGGTGGGATGAAGAAAACACAGGAAGATGGTTTTATAAAATTCAGAGGAGAGTAGGAGAAAAAAGAAATGGTAGAAGAAATAGAAATGAGGAAAGAGTAATAACACGGTTAAGGTTTGGTCATACAGCATTAAATTATACACTATTTAAAATAGAAAAACATAATACTGGCAAATGTGAACACTGTGGAGCGTTAGAAAAAATTAAATTTGTTATGTTAGAATGTCGTGGGTATGATAAAGAAAGAAGTTATATGAAGAGGGAATTTGATCATATTAAAGAGAAGATTAATTTATTAGATATATTGAGGAAGACTTTGGGGAGTAAACAAATACAAATAGTTATTAGATATTTAAAAAGGACAAAATTATTTCATAGAATTTGATAATAATAGACGGTGTGGGTTACATTGATAATTGGAAAACCTTTTGGAGAAAACCGGGTCTTATCCGGAGAGACGGTATCCATCCCACTTTGGACAGAACAGCTCGCCTTTCGAGAAATATGGCAGAATCTATTAACTCCCAAATGACTGACAAACCAGGGTCCAGACCAGGAAGCAGAGTCGTAGTTTAGTACTCCTCTCTGCGGCTTCTCTACAGTTACCTACCCAACATCCCATGGAGACGGCAGGAGCCCACGGCCAAAACCAAATAGATTAAAATCAATCTAAAAAGAGCTAATCCTGAAAATCTCATAAAAATAAAAAAGAACTCAGAAGAAACAAAAATGTACAACTATTAAGTGTGGCTTATTGAACATCAGATCTCTATCCTCAAAATCCTTATTAGTTAATGATTTAATTCTTGATAATGAAATTGATTTGCTTTGTCTCACAGAAACCTGGCTGCAGCATGAGGATTATGTTAGTATCAACGAATCAACTTCCTCTAATTATTCCAACTTTCACATTCCTCGAAGTACTGGGAGAGGTGGAGGAGTAGGAAGCATTTTCCAATCAGGTTTATTAATTAATCCCAGGCTAACTAATAGTTATAGTTCTTTTGAACATTTAACCCTTAGCCTTCCTCATCCAACCTCTAAAAGAATTAAACCACTTCTGTTTGTTATTTTGTATCGTCCGCCAGGTCCTTACTCTGAATTTATAGATCAGATCTCAGATTTTTATCTGATATAGTGTTAAACACTGATAAAATCATTATAGTGGGAGATTTTAACATTCATGTTGACACCAAAAATGACAGTCTAAATGTAGCCTTTACTGCCATTTTAGACTCGATTGGCTTCACTCAAAAAATCCAAACACCTTCTCACTCTCTTGGTCACACTTTAAACCTTGTGCTGACTTATGGCATTGAGTGTGAAAAAATTATAGTGCTGCCTCATAACCCTCTCCTTTCTGACCATTTTTTGATAACTTTTGAGTTCTTTTTTACCGAGTACTTAAAATCTGAAAGAAAATGTCTTTATAGTAGGTGTCTATCGGAAAACGCTGTAACAGCCTTCAAAGAATCCATTCCACCTCTAATTTC
>JAVLVB010000659.1:130565-143025 GCA_032876305.1 Orestias chungarensis
ACCGTTTATTCCTATTTTATTTATTTTACTTACTTTACTTCGATTTTATTTATTTTAATTTTATTTTATTTTTTTAACTTATTTTATCTATTTTAATATTAGCTCTTGGGTGGAATAGTACCGTGAGTACGTAATTTCGTTCCACTTCATGTACCATCATGTATGTAGAATGATAATAAAGAATCCTTGAATCCTTGAACATCTGCCAAATCAGTTCTGATATACTGGACTTAGTTGATTGCTTCCTGTTTATTACAACCATGCATAAGATCAACATTTGATGAATTATACTTCATCCTGATTGATTGATTCACTTCAAACCAGAACATGCAAACTTGGCTAATACACAGTATTTTTTTATATTTAAGACATTTATAAGTTTCCTTTAAATGTGCATAACAATTTGAAAGAACCGTTGCTAATGTAACGACAGTAAAAGCTTACATTGTCCCACAACTGACACAAGCTAAAATGCATAATGTCACATAGAGGAGGAAGCAGAGATCAGAAATAGTACCTTATGTCATCATTAGGCAATATTTACTAAGCCCAGACTCAGTCCACTACTGGTAGAGTTTCAGTTCTAACCGCACTTTTCATTCCAGTCAACTTTAAAATTTGCTTGGATACAGCAAATATAAGCAGTTTCCAGACTAAGAGCTCATGTTTGCCAACTTAGTTACTTAGTTAGGGTGTGACACCAGGAGTTTCCAAAACCTTCAACTATCAATGTTGTATTTCTATTACCTGTCAGTCAAAAACAGATTTAAAAACAAGAAATAAAGGCCTTCCCATACTATGTTTACTGGATCTATAGTAAATGAGTTTCGCTTTCTGTAAGACTAACAAGAAATGTGGACTTTTCCTATGATATGATATTCTAATTTTGTGGAGATGAACCAGTACACTGCTGCAATAGTACGCCTCATCAAGTGAAAACCAAACTGGCTTTTAAGTCTAACAGAACTTGACATGAAGTTTAACTAACAAGAGGAAAATGACTGGTTTCATCGTACAAAGAAGTTCAGCGCCGATCTTTAAATTCTTAAACAGAATGAGGTTGTTTTGTATCATGAAGACTTACTTTGTGATGGACACTGGTTCGTTTTCTTTTGCGTTGGTCTGACCTTGGATTAAAACACTGAATCTTGTGAAGTACCTACTGATGACTTTTTAGATAAACGACTCTGAATGAAAAGTAGCTACACTAATCTGCCAACCTCAAATTTGGCACTAGCACATATTTTTTCCTTTTAATTTTACCACTTGGTGACATTAGAGCAAATGGAAAAAGATGAGTTCTGCTGTTTTACATCTATTCACTGCATTTAAGAGGTGTGCATTTGAGGGTTTCTACATGTTTTTCATGTATGTGGGATTTTTCTTTGGTACATTACATTTCACTCACTTCCAAAAAACCATTGTATTAAGTTAAATGTAGGTCTGTGATGCGCTGGTGACCTGTACCGTGTCCACTCTATCGTTTGCCCATATTTCATATAGAAGTAAACTGCTAGCTAACACATTTCTACTAGATGACTGAGCACAGTTTTCTGACCCTACAGCATCCTCCCTGTTGATAAGTGACATCAACTCACAAATTTTTTTTTAACAGGAATTTATTTACATGCTAATAGTAATGAACTGCAGCTACACAGGTTAGGGCATTGTTACTCACCAAGGGTCCGAAAGGGCCTCTGGTGGGGCACCAAGGAAAAGAACCCAGGCTTCAGGGCGTTTGTGATGATGACGTCAAACAGCTCCTCAAAATCCTTCCTGTGACATTCAGATAAACAAGGTGAGCTTTTCTGAGGCCTGCTGGCCACTGTGGAGTGGACAATGTTTGCATGAGCAGTGAAAAACCAAACCGCGTAACTGGGTCCCAGTCCTAAAAAAACACGCAGAGTTATACGGTGTCTTTGAGAAAATGGAAAGGCAAGATTAAGGAACAGAGAAGGTTTCTTACTTTAAATAATAAAATAGGAATGCCCAAAGTAAGACGACATATTCAGGTAAACTAAAGAGCTTCTCATCAAAAGTATGTACTGTGTTTTTCTCTGGGTAGTTACCAGTGACAAAAATGATCTTTTAGCAAAGAAAAAAAACTAAAAGGTTCCCAGGAAAAACTGGAACTTTATGACAAGCAAAAAACCCCCACCAACTTTACTTCGAACGTTATTTTAAAAATACAGATTTGAGATTTTAAAGGGAATTTGCACACACAGTCGTGTTTCTGTATCTTTGCAGGGACTTCCTATTGTCTTCCATTCATTTCTATTGCCTAACCCTGACCCTAAGTCAAGAACAGTACTGCTCTGTTTTTTACCCGTTCAAAATGATTTTAATATAATAACACATTCCTACAGATTTTGGTTATTAATTGAATGGACCAAAATCATTGCAGTGTCTTTCTGAGTGTATCTTATGCGTATTGCGCCCCTCTGTTAGGTGTCAGGTGTCTTCCTCGGTCTGTCCCCAGATCTAGCCTCTGCCTCCTCTATTTACTTCTATTTACTCTCCTGCTGCAAACTTTTAGTAGCAGACATTTGTGGCGTTTCACAGCTTTTTTACAAATAATTTCTGTACTAAGCCAAGAATAGGCGAGTATCCACTGCAAAGTTCACACAAACCAACCACTTAAGATTCAAGTCCATATTTGTGGAAACATGGTATTATTTCTAACTTTCTAGGATAACAATGGACAGGACAGACTGGTGAACTCACCAAAGCTTATCACTTCATTCAAGTCAATTCAAATTACATGACGCCAATTCATAACACATTTCATCTCAAGGCACATTACAAGATAAAATAGTTTCATACCAATCAAAAACACATAATCCAACTGATTCTAGTTATTGAGCATTGCATCTAGTTAAGGACTTAATTGTTGTTACTTCCTTTTTCCTATTTAAACTGAATATCTGAGCAACATACACCAGCTGTAATAATAACAACTGATATTTGTACTGATACGATCTGACATGTGCTTCTCATTAATTTCTGACTTTTACATCTCAGTCCATGTTCTTTGTTTTTATATAGTCTGTTTTGTTTTCCTTCAGGAAACAGCGGCCCAAATTTTGCATAACATGTCATTATTACATGTTAAAAATTGTTAAGAGGTAGTTCAAAAAACATTCTGTATTCAGATTCTTTGTCAGCTTTAAAAAAATAAAACTGCTCTTGGAATTTCACTGAAAACAAGCAAAACTGAATTTGATGCGGCTGACCTAAAAGCCTGGCTCTCCAACAAAGACTTCTATCAGTTTGTCAGGGAGAAATGAAACTCTTGACCACAGACTGCGCAGCGCTGCTAGCCAGGTGTTTTCTTGTGGCGCTTCTTTGGCCTCGCTCTTGTATTTCAGACAGAGATCTGTCACCAATCTAAAGCAGCTCTGAGCCCAGGAAAATCACTTCTTTGATGTTCAAATCATTTCTAAACAGTAAACTGACCTTGATACTGCAGTTAAAAATAAAAGCATTACACTTAATCCCAGTTCGTGGGTTCTTAAGCTCAACAACAGGAAAAACAGGAAGTACTTTTCAGCAGAGGAGTCCAATGAACATGAGGCTCTCCATAAGTCAAGCCTTGGAAGATAGAGCTGGGCTTAATTCCTGAGAAACTATCGTTACAGATGTCTGCCTCCTCTGCCTATGTAAAGCAGTGAGTGGGACATGATGAACACACACACATTAGTTTCTCTATCCTTGTACAAACTTTCTAGTTGTTTTTCATGAATTCCTATAACCTAACTATAGGCAGTAACCATAAATCTAACACGTTTTTGGGTTAGGACTGAGGCCTAAAGTGAGTTTGGGTTAGTAATGATTTGGGTTAAATGTAGGGTCAGGGTCAGTTGAAATTTATGTAAACATCTCTACATGAGAAAACAATTGTTGCTTATGTTCACTGGGGTCAATAGACATCGGTTTATGTTGTTAAAAAACATTCTCCAGATAGAAATGCACACTTGACATTACTTTTGCCTATTTCGATAAATCTTTATCTGTTTTTCAAAGTGATATATCTGAACACAAGTTTACATACTTTCATAAACACATATATGAAAGTTTACATTGTAAAAAAGAAAAAAAACACAAAAAAAATAACAGGAAATCCAATCCAAATCCAAACACCTACCCACTCTCTTGGTCACACTTTAGACCTTGTGCTGACTTATGGCATTAACTGTGAAAAGTTACAGTACTGCCTCATAACCCTCTCCTTTCTGACCATTTTTTGATAACTTTTGAGTTGTTTTTCACTGAGTACTTAAAATCTGAAAGAAAATGACCTTAAAGTAGGTGTCTATCGGACAATGCTGTTACAGCCTTCAAAGAATCCATTCCACCTTTAATTTCTTCAGCATTTCAGAGAAACGCAGTGGAGGGCAACAAATTAATTTCATGCCCTACACAGATTGATGCTGCTGTTCATAGTATTACGTCCTCATTCCGTACAACATTAGACAAAGTAGCCCCCATAAAAAGGAAAGTGATTACTCATACGAGAAATGAAAACTCTGTTATATCATCCATTCTTCCAGCTCTTAGCTGTAATGATATCACACTTTAATATCACACTTCAAAATGTCACTTTAAAATGCCACTGTAATGGTTCACTTTAAATGTTTCACTTTAAAATGTCCATTTAAAATGTCAATTAATATGTCACTTGTACTCCGAATTTTGATTGCTGCTATGTTCAAAGTACTATATTGTAGATTCCGTGTCCATATTGTAGATTCTGTGTAGCTTGTAAATTATTAATTTGTTATTAGTGAATGGTTATGTACCAGAGGCTCTTAAGGTAGCTGTAATAAAACCGCTACTTAAGAAACCTTGTCTTGATCAAGAAGACTTAATAAATTACAGACTCATATCTAATCTTCCTTTTTTATCTAAAATCCTTAAAGAAATTGTTGCTAATCAACTGAGAGAGCATTTGATGAATAATGACCTATTTGAAGAATTTCAGTCAGGTTTCAGAGCTCATCATAGCACTGAGACATCTCTCCTTAAAGTCACAAATGATATTCTCATGGCGTCAGACAATGGGTTTGTGTCTATTCTAGTTCTGTTAGATCTCAGTGCTGCTTTTGACACAGTCAATCACAATGTCCTCATTGAAAGGCTCGAACACACTGTGGGGATCAAGGGAACAGCACTAGGCTGGTTTAAATCGTATTTGTCTGATAGATCCCAGTTTGTTCATCTAAATGACAAATCTTCTCCGCATTGTAAGATTACTTGTGGAGTACCACAGGGTTCTGTACTTGGCCCAATTCTATTTACTATATACATGCTCCCTATTGGTAAAATCATCAGACAGCATGGTGTTGATTTCCACTGTTATGCTGATGATACACAACTGTATTTATCTATAAATCCTGATGAATTCAGTCAGTTTGGTAGATTACAGGCATGTCTAGATAACATAAAAATGTGGATGACTTTAAATGTTCTGCTCTTGAACTCTGAAAAGACAGAAGTTTGTATCTTTGGACCAGAACCTCTAAAAAAGAAATTGCTTAGAGAGCCACTTGACCTGCATCAGGTTGGCTTCTGGTAACAATGTAAAGAACCTTGGGGTTATTTTTGATCAGGAAATGTCTTTCAAGTCCCATATAAAACAGATCTGTAAGATTTCCTTTCACATTAGGAATATAGCAAAAAACAGAAATATTCTGTCTAGGGCAGATGCTGAAAAACTAGTCCATGCATTTGTTACTTCAAGGCTGGACTATTGTAACTCTTTATTAGTAGAGCGTCACTGGAAGCATCTCAGCCCATGTTTCCTCCAAGAAGCTGTCTCAGCTAACAGAACGCCAGACCAGATGTGGCTACTATGGAGAGAAGAACACTAAGAGAAAACAAAAGGTTAACAAGGTTGAAATAACGGTAACTAAGTAGATTGGACAAAGGAAGAAAGTAGCAGATGCTTCCAGTGACGCTGTACAACTGCTGCTATAAACTATTATTTCAGTATCCTGTGCTTCTAATTTAGCTTTCTGTCTTTTCAAACCTCCAGTCGGTCGTGGCAGACTGCTGCTTGTACTGAGCCTGTTTCTGCTGGAGATTTCTTCCTGTTAAAGGGGAGTTTTTCCTCTCCACTGTCGCTACATGCATGCTCATTATGAGGGATTGCTGTAAAGTCAACGACAACACAAGCCATTGTTTCTGTCTGCTGATTCCAGAGGAGTGAATGCTGCAAGTCAATGACTCCATGAATCTGCTGGGGTTCCTGAGATTGGAAACTTTTTCAAATTGATTTGTTTATGATGTATCTTTGATTTTAATTGATTTTTTCTAGTAAAGTGCCTTGAGACGACATCTGTTGTAAATTTGCACTATATAAATAAACTGATTCTTGATTCTTATTACTACAATTTATAGAAGCTATATTAAATTCTAATGTTAGTAACTGACCTTCCAAGATAAAAATATTCATATCATAAAATGTAATCTATTTGCGTGGATAACTTCAGCAAATTAGAAGAAAAGGCTGTTCTAGTCCAAATACAGCCAATATCATGCATTTTCCCACTTGCATACCGCCCAATAGTCGCCTATTCCTGTTGAGGTATTGTGCCACCACCTAGTGGCCACTATGTGAACCATGTTTGGTGCAGAAAAGTGAAAGAGCAAACTTGTAGGACTGCAAAGATTTTGGCTAATATTTTAGTACCTTTTCCAAATCCAACAAAGAGTGCACAGAAAGTTCTACCAAAAAAACAACCATTTATTGAGTTTCCCTACAGTATAATTGATTTTTGCCGAAATGACAAGTTAATTGCCCATGTAAATATTATAATAAAGTACCGTATTGTCCGGAATACAACCCCCTAGTTTTTTGATGCTTTGAACCATGCTGCTTATGCAAAGCTGTCACATTTACGTGGATGTTTCTTCACCTGCCAGGGGGCACTTTAGCAGAAATAAAAAAAAACAAGGCAAGTGTAAAATTAAATGCTGCGTTCCAACCAAACGTATCTGGAGTGTGAAAAACACGTCTAACTCTTCAAGACGGACTTGGGTGCAATTTGTGCATTTTTAAATTTAGACACATGTGACTCTGTGGCATGTCCAGAGCCACCAGAAAATTCAGATGCCTTCAGAGTTGGTGATTTTCACCACCTCCTCCAGGAACTGCGGTTTGATTTCAGCGCTAGTTTTGTCTCACTTGAATTAGTGAAAACAGCACTTATCAGTTTATCCTCCATTATTACTTGTGAGTTTTGTCCCAGAGAAGAAAGCGCTAATTTCCATTTACAGAAGAAACTTTTGCTTTTATGTTGTTCAGAAACAGAAACTATGGCAATTAGTTCATTTGTGTGCAGTTAAACTGATGTAATCAGTTTAGTGGATATCAGCGTCTTATAGCCCAGTGCAGCTTATATTTGCAGATTTGCATTATTTTAAGTATGTTGTCATCGGAGATGTCTATATAGAGATGGGATCTAGAGTCGGGAAAATGCTGGAAATACAAATTAAATAATTAAAGAATATACCCGCTTATAGATTACGGATCACATCTTCTGATTGTGTTCATAGACACTGTTTGTTTTAATTGACTGACTGATTGAATGGTTTATCCTATTTATTGTCCTGAGTGTAAAGAACTATCAGTGCATTGATGTCTATTGCTTTAGACTAGCATCGCACCTATTAAATACATTGGCCTTCTAAAGGAAGATAAAGATATAGATAACTGTCTTAACTAAAACTCAAACTAACAGAAAACAGTGAGCCAGGACATAGTAACCTATAACCTGATGAACTGTGGAAAAGTTGACACATCACAGACCTCCAGTATTGGTATTAGTCCAGGAAGGTTACAGTAAGAGTGAAAGCAGACTGAGTTGAGGAGTGGTTCATTCTCTTACCCCAGAATGTATTCACAGATGAGCCTGCAGTAGTCACTGTGGGAGCTGGTGATGAGGATGAGAAACTTCCCTGCTGTTTTCATGCAGCTCAGCCAGGTCTTCACAGATTCTGAGCATGGCTGCAAATAACGGCCTGGATCCCTCTTTATTGCGGGGAAATAGGTCCCTGCGTCATCTTGAAGGACACAAAAATGATGTGGGGGGTAAACAAAGCTGCACATCTACCTAGTTTAAAAATGAAAGTCCATTTACTTTGTAGAGATAAAGAGAGCGTCCCAAAGCTAAAATTAGAAGCTGAGATTAGTGCGTTTTGATTTGATGGTACAAGTTTCATCTTATATACAACACACATTACGCTCCAAAGAGTCATTAATAACAATATTATGTTAATACAGGAGCTGTGTGCCATATTTCTTGTCATAGAACACTGGACACAATTGTTACCTTGTGCCATTTGTAGGTTTGTCTGTTCAGTCCAATGGTAAACCCTGGAAAACCAAGGTTTAGCTTATACCTTGTAAGACTTTTTCAACACAATTCTCAACTGATCTTTGAGGCAGTAATATGATTGTAACTCAAATAACTGTCTGAAGAACAAGTACCATTTTAAAACATGCTTCTTTAAGACTCCAGTGAGTAAAGTATTTAAATCATATTTTTTGATTTATTGATAGTCAGTCAGTTTTCAGGGTTTTCATGCATTATGAACTGTTTATTTATGATAAAACACATTCTTAAGGGTAAATCAGATGGCATCAGATGGCATCTTGTTGCCATGTGAGTCCACTGTTTATAATAAAAATATCACACAATACATGAACATGCCCCACTGAGAGTGACTTTACTTAATAATCTTAAAAGTAATTCCCTTGACTTTCCTGATAGAAATAGGGTTTAAAACAGTGATAGAATCACATCTGCTAGTTCTGACAGGGATAGAAGACCATAGAGATGTGGAAGAGAGTGTTAATGAACCTTTTGTGAAAAGACAGAGGAGAAGGAATAAAAGGAGACAAGTGCTCATGGTTGCTAACTTGGTGGGGACCAACATCCATCTGAGATAGATAATCCAGAATGGTTGCACAGCTTCTTCACATGGAAAGGAGATAGCCGCCCGCTAGCCACTTTCACTTGCAATGGTACCAACTAGTGAAGCTATGGCTTATTCTAATCAAAATGGAGGTAAAATATACAGATATAAGATGTTTTAATACTTAGTTGGCAGATATAAAACTAAACAAAAAGGAATAAACCAACATATTTGAGCATTCTATGGGACTAATGCTGCCTTTAGAAACAGAAAAATTATGTCGCTAACGAATGCAGTTTTCTTCTAGCTGAAAACGAGGACTACTAAGTAAAAAGTGCTGTTTCTGCTTTCACAAGGAGAAGAAGACGGTCGATGGTAAAACACGTAAGGTGTAGTCAGGAGCCCAGACGTTTTCCTTGGTAGGTGAAGGCAGCTACCCAGGAACCTCACTGTCTACTTAAAGCGATAAACACAACATTTAGTGTGTAGTTTGAGTTCTGGTCATTTTTTTTTTCTGACCTGACACGACATGAGGTGGTTCTGATGTTGTCCTTCAGTGTGGACATTAAAAAGCTCCATAAAGTAAAACATTAAAATACCCATTGACCTCAGCAATGCAAACTGAAGCTGTTATTTTTATGTACTCAAATGTTTTCAATCTGCAATGGAAACGAACTACTCCACTTGTATGTCCACTAAGCCGTCATCGTGGCAAAGATTTTGGAAAAGGTAGTTAAGTGTTTTTTATCCTTCCTTTAGAATACTGAAATAGTATTTTACTAGCAAATCAATTAAATTGAAGGATATTTTCAGTGGAGACTGTTTTTAATAGCTTTTGTTACTCTTACAAGCTCCAGATAAAGTTCTAACCCAGATAAAAGTGTTTTTGTCATTCACTTTTATATTCAGAAGTTTTTAACACGTCTCTGTCAACTCTTTACAGTCACTGCATTTTAGTCGTGAAGTGTTTTTTTTAATTTTAATCTGTCACATTTGGAGTATTATTCTTAACATGTGATTTTGGGATCACATGTTAAGAAAAATCCTATAATAATAGAAAAGAAGACTGACAACAAAAAAGAGAAATCTTGGCAGCCAACAAGCACTATTAATTTAGCAGTGGTCTTTAGATATACATTTTTTAGTTCCAATATATTCATGATATTACAGACAAGATATGATTTCACCATGAAACATACATACATTTTTATTGTATTGTGGAAAATTAGAAGAGGCTTGATTAAGTTATATTACTCAGAGTGTTAGGTTCCTGCAATTAACTCACGTGGTCCACCTGTGGGCTCCCAGCCAGCAGGTCATCAGCTCATGTCATGCAACTGTTTACCTTGCTTAAAAATACAGCTCTCTGGCAGGCAGAAGGCTTTTTTCCTTTTCTTGACCAAGTTTCTTGCCTTGCCCTAGTCTCATTTCCCACTAGCTTCTATTCATCTGAACAACGACCTTGTTTCTACCTCTGGTCTCCCATCTTTACCTAAATCTGCCTTTACATGCCTCACTTTGTTCTGCAACCTGACTCGCGATTGTTGCCTGTCCCAAAGATCTGTTTGCTGTCGCCGCCTCCAGTTAAAACCCTGCTTGTGTCCTTTAAGTTCAAGAATCAAGAATCAGTTTATTTATATAGCGCCAATTTACAACAGGTGTCGTATCAAGGCACTTCACAGAAAATCAATTTAAATCAAAGATACATTCTAGCAAATCAATTTGAAAAAGTTTCCAATCTAAGGAACCCCAGCAGATTCATGGAGTCATTGACTTGCAGCATTCATTCCTCTGCAATCAGCAGGCAGAAACAATAGCTTGTGTTGTCGTTGACTTTACAGCAATCCCTCATACTGAGCATGCATGTAGCGACAGTGGAGACGAAAAACTCCCCTTGAACAGGAAGAAACCTCCAGCAGAACCAGGCTCAGTACAAGCAGCCATCTGCCACGACCGACTGGGGGTTTGAGAAAACAGAAAGCTAAATTAGAAGCACAGGATACTGAAATAAAAGAGTTTATAGCAGCAGTTGTAGAACGTCACTGGAAGCATTTCAGCCCATGTTCTCATCCAAGAAGCTGTCTCAGCTAACAGAACGCCAGCCCAGGTGTGGTTACTATGGATAGAAGAACACTAAGAGAAAACAAAAGGTTTACAAGGTTGAAATAACCGTAACTAAGTAGATTGGACAAATGAAGAAAGTAGCAGAGAGAGAAGTGGTCAGATTGTCCTCCAGCAGTCTAAGCATATAGCAGCATAACTATAGAAAAAGTTAAATAACTTAACCCTATAGAGTGAGACATGAAGAAGGTAGAGCAAAGGAAAACCGTCTGTCAAGACTGAGTTCCTCCCCCAACCGGATTAGGCTGTCTTCTCTACCTCTTCCTAACTATAAACTTTATCAAACAGGAAGGTTTTAAGCCTAGATTTGAAACTAGACAGGGTGTCTGCCTCACGGACTAAAGCTGGGAGTTGGTCCCATAGGAGAGGAGCCTGATAACTGAAAGATCTGCCTCCCATTGTGCTTTTAGAGATTCTAGGAACCACCAATAAACCTGCAGTCTGAGAGCGAAGTGCTCTGTTTGGGAAATAAGGAGTTATCAGATCTCAGATATACGATGGAGCTTTATTATTGAGGGCTTTATATGTCAAAAGAAGAATCTTAAAATCTATTCTAAGTTTGACAGGGAGCCAATGAAGGGAAGCTAAAATTGGGGAGATATGATCTCTCATCCTTCTACAGATGTGTGGTGGAGAGCGTATTGTGGTCCAGCATCAACGTGTGGCATAGAAGCTGCTCTGCTGCAGACAGGAAAGCTCTGCAGAGGGTGGTGAAGGCTGCACAGAGGACTGTTGGAGTCAGCCTCCCCAGCACCACAGACATTTACACCTCCAGATGCAGGAAGAGGACCTCGGGCATCATGAAGGACCCCACACACCCAGCACACTCACTTTTTGTCCCGCTCCCCTCAGGAGGCTGCGGAGCATCAAGTGTAAAAGAACCAGACTGAGAAACAGCTTCATTCCTGAAGCTGTGAGACTCGTAGTCACTTGAGCACTGGACTACGTGGTACGTATCGACGTCACTTCCTGTTGTTGCTCCGTGTGTCTGTTAGCGTCTGTTAGCGTCTGCTAGCTCCGCGCGCTCTCTTATTACTCCGAATTCTCACTACTGAGACGTTTCTAAACTCACCTTCACGTTAATCACACATTTCTGTTGCTCCACTGAAGTTTTTAGAAACCGTGATTGTTCTAAACTGACCTTGTTTGTGTTGAGAGCACTCGCTAGCTTAGTTAGCTTAGCTTCTCGCGGTACTATGGCTTCTCCTTCTGCTTCTCCTTTTTCCTGCTCTGTGTGTCAGATGTTTAGTTATTCCTCTGCCTCCTTTAGAGATAATGGTACCTGCGTTAAATGTAGCATTTTTGTAGCTTTGGAGGCGAGGGTGTGTGAATTGGAAGCTCGGCTCCGTGCTATTGAAACACCCGCAGATAGCCGAGGCCCATTAGCTAGCATGGAGCCAACAAGAACAGGTTGCCCTAG
>JAVLVB010000659.1:149593-168230 GCA_032876305.1 Orestias chungarensis
ACCTTTTGTTTTCTCTTAGTGTTCTTCTCTCCATAGTAACCACACCTGGCCTGGCGTTCTGTTAGCTGAGACAGCTTCTTGGATGAGAACATGGGCTGAGATGCTTCCAGTGACGTTCTACAACTGCTGCTATAAACTCTTTTATTTCAGTATCCTGTGCTTCTAATTTAGCTTTCTGTCTTTTCAAACCCCCAGACGGCTGCTTGTACTGAGCCTGGTTCTGCTGGAGGTTCCTTCCTGTTAAAGGGGAGTTTTTCCTCTCCACTGTCACTACATGCATGCTCGGTATGAGGGATTCCTGTAAAGTCAACGACAACACAAGCCATTGTTCCTGTCTGCTGATTCCAGAGGAGTGAATGCTGCAAGTCAATGACTCCATGAATCTGCTGGGGTTCCTTAGATTGGAAACTTTTTCAAATTGATTTGTTTATGATGTATCTTTGATTTTATTTCATTTTCTGTGAAGTGCCTTGAGACAACATCTGTTGTAAATTGGCGCTATATAAATAAACTTATTCTTGATTCTCACCTTAATGCATTACAGCAAAATCCTTAACTACAGATTAAAAGAAAAACTGACTTCAGTTTCAGGTTGTTGTTGTCATTAAGCTGTTTTAGCTTAATGGCAAAAATAGATAGCTGAAACTGTAATCGTAACTGGTGTCTTCATGTCTTTGGCAATGTCTCCCCAAATGCATGAAGCAACTGCTGAACTGAAGAGTACCCTCATTGACAGACCATCATGCATGTACAAACAAGTGTTATCATAAATCTTTTCTTCCAGCAACCCCCAAAAAATCCATAAGATGAGTCCATGCAGTTAATTACCATTTTTAAACTTTTAAACAAACTTGATTTGCTTACACATGTCTACGTTTATTCAAGCAAGAGTAGTAGATACTTCATACTAATGTTATTCAAACAAAAGTAGCAAGTATGGTGCAGTAAAATTACTCCTAAAAGCAATAAATGTATCACTTTACCTTCAATCTCTGTTAATATGTTATATCTTCCTTATGTTGTTATAATATGTGAACATGTAGTGTTAAGGTCGCAGTGTTATAGCAGCGGAGATACAAATGCAACAGCCAGAACAATGGCAGATGAGGGAAAAGAAACTGTGGTTTTTGGACAACTTTGCAGGTCACTGTGGGGGCCAGTGACGCCAGTTGCACAGTAACTTCCCCTTTAAAAAAGCGTGAGGGACAGTGCAATCTGTCATTATACTAAACCAGAACTATTTTTACTCAGGGCTATCATAAGAAAACTGTGTGGATTTTTACTTCAAGGCCTGAGCTCAGAATGATCATCTTAAAATACCTTAATGGGTACAGAAGCACAGTAAATAGACTAAAAATGTGCTGAATCCCTTAATATGCCGTTCATGTTTTAGACCAAAATACAAAAGTTAAATTGCCCTTCTACTTATACACCAAATATAATCACATTTGCCTCTTTTTGCTGACTCAGTGAAAAAAACAGCACAGAGAGGAAAATGTGCAAAACCTCAGAACAAGTCCAGTCAAGCGGGTTTACTAATCTAATAGGTTGGAAGCCCCCTGCAGGGGTGTCACAGTACAACCTCTACAAACGTGATGATCAGTGAGTATGAGGAGATTGCTGTGACAAAGCCCTGTACTCCCCTTTAAGAATGATGACGGTTCATAATATTACCTTCGGGTTCAAAGGTTTTATACAATCTCACCTCAACACAGATAGCTCTACAGCGTGGGAGAGTTAAAATATATAACAGCTACCAAAAGCACTGCTTTGTCGTAGGAGGGTACTTGATTAGTAGTACTGCTTCATTTCAGCTCAAGCTAGAATTTACATTCACCTAATCCCAATTTTACTAATCCAAAAACATAAAACTATTGAATATGTTATTTCTGTCACTGACCTTTATTTTTAAACAAATTGTTAATGTATATCTTGTTAAATTACATTATTATTTTTTGCAACAGAACGGGTTATAAACCAAAAAAAGTCCCATAAAAAAATGTATGAACTCCTGAATATGCAGTAAGATGTTCAGTGAACATCATTGCATTACCACAGAAATACATTCTTAGGGGGCCAAGAAAAATAAAATACTTGGATGCTAAAAGGAGAAAAGCCTGAAAGGATGTTTTCTTTAACATGAGAGTACTTGGCAGAGTCAAATGGGAAATAATACATCTCTTGGAATTATCCACCAAAATGTCTGTCACTACTGGTGGGACCTGTATTTTAACTGATTTGGGCAGTAAGAAATGTCCCGCTTGGCTACAACATGGACACTTGGGATTTCATTTGCCATTGGGCTTCTTTTGAGGTAATTGTACTTCAAGCTGTTTACAGACAGAGCTGATTAACAGACACAGATTTAACAGCAAATCAGGTAGATATGGATGCAAATGAGAAGCTTAGTTTTTCTCCATTTGTATTGTCTACTCTCACCGAGATGGAAATTATTTCCTCCAAGAAACGTGGTCGCCCTCCATACGCCACTTCATCCTAAAGATGTCTATTCAAAATCTATAGGAAATCTCCATTACCAGCTACTGCAGGCTAATTTGTAAAAAATAATAGTGAAATCAGCTACTGACCGATAACCTTGTTTTAGATTACATGGATTGTGAGTTTTGGCAGTTTCAGACTTCCATAACTCGTTCACAAATCTGAAGTGAATGAGTTGTAGAAACATTGGAGTGAGGTTTTGTGAACTGGCCTCTGTGCATTCAGTTGTAGGTTTTAGCGTGAGCGAGGCGCTGTCACAGAAGCAGATATTAAGTGCCATTTTCAGTGACAATATACCCATCCATAAATTAGCATTTGGGGTCTTTTCATCATTTGAGTATGTATCATTCAGAATGGATACAAAACAATCTTCCATTCTTTGTATTACCATCTACAAACCTCCAAGGAACTGTTTAATTGATGATTTTACTGAACTACTTTCAATTGTATGCACTAATTTTGACTGTTTGGTCATAACAGGGGACCTGAATGTGCACATGGATGCAGCCCAAGGTAAACATGTAAAGAAATCACTGCTGTCCTTGATATGTTTGGTCTATCCCAGCATGTGAACAAGCCTACACACAACAGAGGACACACTCTAGATGTGCTTATCTCAAAGGGTGTTGTTATTGAAGTTTTTAAATATGATTATGTTAGAAAATGCTCTGTGTTCTAATGTTGATGATATGTTGAACTCTTACACATCAAGTGTCTTGAATGTTATGGATGCCATTGCTCCTGTCAAGGTTAAAATGGTTAAAAGTACACCATGGAGAAAAGAGGTCTTGGTCAGGGCACAGAAAAGGGAGTGCCGGAGAGCCGAACGGAAATGCCATAAGTCAAAGCTCCAGATTAATTTTGAAATCTACCATGAAAAGTTGTGTGTGTTCAACCAGACTTTGCGTAGAACCAGAGAGAGCTATTCTTCGGAAATCATCATAAATTGCAGAAACAACTCTTGTGTCCTGTTCGCTACAGTGAGCAGATTAAGAAACCTTCCAGTCTTGCTCCCCTTGGTACTGATTTCTACATCTAAATGTCAGGAGTTTGCAGTATTCTTTAATGACAAAGTTCAAGACATTAAAAATGCAATTGTTTCCACGACAGACATAGCTCCTCTACCCCTAGTTAGACATATGGAGCTGACACAGTTCTCACCTGTCTGCGATACAACAGTTAAAGAGATCATCTGTAGCCTGAGTCCATCTATTTGCTGCCTGGATGAGTTACCCACTAGATTCCTAAAGTCTGTGCTGAGCAGTTTGCTTCCACAACTCGCTCAATTAGTCAATGTCTCACTTCAGACTGGAATATTCCCAAAGGCCTTGAAAACTGCTGTTATTAAGCCTCTTCTAAAGAAGAGCAGTCTGGATGCCACAGTACTGAACAATATCCATATCAAACCTGCCATTCTTAGGAAAAGTGTCTAACAATGTCTTTGATGCTTTCCAGTCAGGTTTTAGGCCCCACCACAGCACTGAGACAGCTCTGATCAAGGTGACAAGCAACATCCGCCTGAACTCAGATGCAGGCAAAGTCTCTGTCCTAGTTCTGCTGGACCTGACCACCGCCTTTGATACAGTAGACCATGTAATTTTATTACAGAGGTTAAAAGACTGGGTGGGAATCACTGATATGGCTCTAAACTGGTTCAAGTCCTACCTTGAGGACAGGTGCTACTGTGTTCAAATTGGGAACTGCGTCTCCGACCGAATGGGTATGACCTGTGGGGTTCCCCAGGGGTCGATCCTGGGACCCCTGGACCCCTTTTATTCAATCAGTACATGCTTCCACTGGGCCAGCTAATACGCAGCCATGATGTGTCCTACCACAACTATGCTGATGACACTCATATCTACGTGTCGCTGACAGCAGGAGAACATGGGCCAGTTGATTTATTGTTTCACTGTATTGAACAGATCAGTCTGTGGATGCAGAACAACTTCCTCCAGTTAATCTCAGACAAAACTGAAATCTTTGTCTGTGGCCCACAGAAACAAAGAGAAAGTCTCATCAGTTACCTTCTGACGCTCTCTCTGGAACCTAAACATCAGGTCAAAAATCTTGGGGCAATACTGGATGCTGACCTGAACTTCAACAGCCACATTAAATCATTAAGATCAGCAGCCTTTTACCATCATTGACCGAATCAGAGGAATAGTCTCTAAACTAGACCTAGAAAGACTTATCCATGCTTTTAACTCAGAGGTTAGACTACTGTAAGGGCCTGCTCACTGGGCTTTCTAAACGGGCCTTCAGAACATTCAGAATGCTGCTGCTCAAGTTCTGACCAAAAACCGGAAATATGACCAAATTAGTCCAGAGGTCAAGTCTCTGCACTGGCTTCCTGTCACTCAAAGAATAGACTTTAAAACAGCCTTGCTTGTGTACAAATCTCTTCATGGTTTAGCCCCAAAGTACATATCTGACATGTTAGAGCCATATGAACCAGCCAGGAATCTGAGAACCTCAGGTAGGGGCCTCCTGCTGATGCCCAGAGTCAGGACCAAACAAGGGGAGGCTTCATTCCAGTTTAATGCTCCTAAAATCTGGAACAGTCTTCCTGAAGAGGTGAGATAGGTTTCAACTCTGCCGTTGTTTAAATCCAGGCTGAAAACAGCCTTGTTTAACTGTGCATATAGCAACTGAGAATATTATTACTATTATTTTTTTTATTTTAAATTCAAAGGTGATTTTATTGCTTAATTTTCTGCTCTTTTACCTATTTAAAGCACTGAATTGTCTTGTACATGAAAATGTGCCATACAAATAACTTTGCCTTGCCTTGCCTAATGGGAGGAGTCTGCTTGATTGAGGTGGTTCGGGATTCATTGATTAATGGAGTTAGTTGTTCCATCTTTGTTGGAATAAGTTTAATGTTCACACAGACACTAAATTTAGGTGTCACAGCAGAGAATGACCGCATGCTCAGGAACGGGAATGGGAAGTGTTTCAGCTTATGTAATACTTTGTGCTAATCTATGACATAACATCTAAAAAAGTGTCAGCATTTCTGTGTTTCTGTTGTATCTAAAATATGCTAATCAGTTTTAGTACCTACCAACAGGCATAAAATGGTTGCATATGAGTTAATCCTGTGCGAGATGCAATTGTGCCAGCTGCTGTTTGCAGATTTTTCCATAGAAATCTAAAGAACAGTTAATTAGGTTTGTATTGTTTGTTTGTAACTGTACGGAAGGGGCCTTAACTGTTGGTGTTGTGAGCAAAACAGATAATCAGACCAGATCAAAGCAATGCCAGCCATTTGACATCATTTAAAAAGCCAGTCATAACAGTGTACATCTCCACCCTGGTCACTGACGTCTTCCTCTACAACAAATGTATACATCAGCAGAGCTGCACTAGAGTGACAGAAGGACACTAGCAGCTAACAAATCATTTTATAGATGCAAACATTGACCCCAGCAGAGATAAACTGGCTTGTATATGTTGGAGGCAGATTTGTGGTGTTGACATCAGGGTCTATCCTCAGAGACAAAGACATGGAGAGGGCAGGGCTTTTCCTGAACACACCTATGCAAACAAACATATATCAAACTCAGCTATATTTTCCAGCAGTGACCTGCTATGCACATGTATTTCTAAAACTAAGTTTCATTTGACCATTTTGCATTGATCATATTTATGGTCAGGGACAAACATCGCAAGTAGTCATATTCCATGAATATCCCACATTTTTCTAACTTTAATCATTTCACAGAACTCTGTTCATATCAATCATCTTAAAATGTCAACCTGCAAACATGACAAAACATGACGGTCCACCTAAAATGAAAGGTCTATGAATGACTGGATTAATTAGAGAAATAACCAATAATTCACCCTATATTAACTCTGGGGTAGCTGCACATAACCACAGTTCCGACAGAATAATCTGTTGCATGGACAGCTACTGGTTGAGAGCAGCACAAATTTGGCTCTTTATGAAAAAAGTAATGGAAATTTCTAATTTGCCGAAGTACCACATTGAACCAGATGATACTTTTTAGTCAACTTGAAAAACAGTGTCTGTCACAGAACTAGAATGCCAATTTGAAGTAACCCACCACAGTAAAAAGGATGACAATAATGGCAGAGTCATGCTGTCGGCATTTGTTTCTGTACATTTTTATACAGCACAATTCTGCTGACAACCTGTTAGAGGCTCAGCAGACTTGGAAACAGCTAAATAACCCTAAACATGCAGCCAGAGATATGATAAATGATTTAGATAGAAGTGTTGTGTGCATGTGTAAGAATGGCCCAGTCAAAGTACAAATGAAAATCCAACAGTAAATCTGTGGCATAACTTTATAATCATTGTTAAACATTTCCCATCCAGGCTGACAAACCTCGAGCTGTCCTATTACACAACATGGAGTATAAAAAGTTTGTATGCTAAAATACAATTGAGCATCCACTTACTTAGTTTAAAGCACTCAATTTAAACAGACTGAGACACTTTTAACTGCTATAGTAACTTGCACTACGAACTCATTCATGCATTTATTCATCCATTCAAGCTGCTGCTACTCCAAACCCCCTACAACCTTATATTCTGTATATTTTCAGTATATTTTGTGTTTATTACATTCTATTTAATTTTTTTTTTACTCTATTTTATCTATATTAATATTAGCTCTTGGGTAGAACTGGACCGTGAGAATACAATTTCGTTCCACCTCATGTACCACATGAGTTGCAAAATGACAAAGTCTCCTTGAATCCTTCAATTTAGCTTTATATTTGCTTACATACAAGAGTTGATAGCGCTCACATATAAGTTTTTAGCTCTATGAATATCTTTTAAAGTTACATATTCTTGGATTAAAAGGCTTTGCTGTGGCTGAATTAAACTGCAAACAAAGTATTCAAAATAACTCAACTTGTCACTTTGTAGACTAATTTTGACCACGGACTTGTGGCAAAGATGACTTCAGCGTCTATTTTAAATCTTTATGAAGCAATAAAAACAGGGATAAAGTTGCTATGTCAACATCCAAAAGGCCATGTGCATGCTGACTGCCTGATGAGGTCTTCTAACAAGACTGTGGGTGTGAGATGTACATATAAACACAACAACTAAATTCAGGATCACAAAATAAAATGGTAATAATTACAATATGTTGCTGTCTTCCTGAGCACTGATTGGTGATCTGGTAACCAGAAACGATACAACATTTTAATTGAAGGTCCTAAAGGAAAACAACTGTTGCACTCAAAAGCCTAAGAAAACAGTCAAGCTATAAACCAGAGTTGTTTTGGTCTAAAGTCTGCTCAGCCAGAAAGCAGGCAGGCAAGCCCATCCAGGAGGCTTCACAGATTCCGAGGTTTATTCAGCAGAGGACGCTGAGGTGAAGCGGTCAGACACACGCTGGATTTGATGAAAGCATGTTGGGTCTTTTTGCAGACTAATGGCATGTTTGCAATGGAAGTGCCGTCTTATTTTGGATTTGGTGAATTACCATGAAAACCAATGGACATACCCCTTCGCCAAGGCAGTCCCCTTTTAAAAAAGTATAAAACGAGTTTAGTAATGCATTTCTGTTTTTTAACTAAAGCACGTTTGCAGCCAAGCAAATAAAGTCTAATTCAGTCAATCACCAAAAAATTGTACACAAAAACCAAGAATCATCCTTCCAACTCCTATGTATGCTTGTCCGTGCAGGGTCAGAGGGGAGCTGGTGATTGAACCATCTCATTGGATTGGACAGTTTAGACACCAGTTTAGCTAACTGTTTGTCAAGGAGGCTAAAAATCAAGAACACTTCTAATTATCATTCACACTTAGTCTATACAAATGAAACGCAAAGCTTCAACATTTGGTCACAAAAGACTAACACTGACAGAAAATATGAACGTCACATTCAGGGAGATTAGGAAAACTTGTAAACGATTAGGTTAAGCAAATGTTTCCGGGGGAAAGACACAAAAGAGATTACTGCTAGAAAGGGGAGAATGCTGAGTCAAACAAAGCAACTGTTCACACTTCTGAAGTAGACTTGCAGCCTCTTTATTTCATATATTTTCATTCAGAGGGAGAAATTACTTTATAGCCTAAGGAAAATAAATGCCAAAATGCTTAAGAAATAATTTATTTTTTAAGCATTTTGGCAGGATTTCATAGACTATTACATCAAACTGACATTCACTTTAGAAAAAAAATTAATCACCCAAGGTAGGGATGGGCAAATGTTTTTTTATATTAATATGATAAGAAATGTTATTTATCATGACAGCAATATACTATATACTATAATTGACTATGATTCAACAACCCAACAACCATAACTATTGAAGGAGAAACGAAATCATCAAGAAATATAGGTGCAGTAGAAAATATGTTGTCTTGTCTTTACTAATATTTATTTACAGTCTTTTAGCAAAGAAACAAACAAAACAAAAAAACTGAGAACATATTACATTTTCTACATTATTTTTAAACTATTATAATAAATAATACAAAAACTTTCTTTCAAAAGAAGTGCTAACTGGTTTGAATCACAGTCTTGGGTCTTTCTCCAAAGAATTTGCATGTTCCCCCTGTGCATGCTTGGGGTCTGTCTAGGAAGTCTTGCCTCCTCCCACAGTCCAAAAACATGACCGTCCCTCTCCCTTAGCTATAAGTGTTAGCATGGTTGTCTGCCGTCTGTCTCTGTGTTGCCCTGCGACCTGTCCAGGGTTCACCCCGCCTCTTACCTGATGGATGCCAGAGATGCCTACCAGTCACCAGGAGCCTACATGGATTTTAGCTAGAGACAAGCCATTCCTAATACCCAGGACAACTTCAAATAAAAAACTTTACCTGTACAGAATTTTGTTATCGTTTGCACATCAATATTGCCTATATGGAAAGTGATTTTAATTAATTTTTTTAAGAAAACTTTAATATGTTAATTTATATGTTGCTAAGAATTTGGTTTCATGTAAAGTTTGTGCTGATTTACCTTTTGTAACTACTGCAAAATGTTAGTTTGGAGCCTTATAGGTTCACAATAAAACAAATATATACCAGCTAGTATTAAAATTAATTACTTAAAATTATTTAATAACATTGCTAATGAAAACAATCAGCATCTGAAGTTGTGCGTTTATATCCAGATGTTCCAGAGATTTAGTCAAAATTAAAAATAAAAAAATCTGAATTTTTCCAACAGTAGGTCTTATTTCAGCCTCTAACGGCGTTAATAGCTTTCAATAAATAAAATAAAAAAATCACACTATCTCTTCATCACCTGCGGTCCAAAGCACAGATATTTACCCAGCTTGTGAGATTAGAACTATTCATAGTCATTTAAACTCATAGATGCTGTGTTTAAAATGGGTTTAGAGAGGAATAAAAGGCAACTGCCACTGAACTTCCATACACATTTTTCCCACTTTGCTAAGATTAATTCAAGGAGAGTCTTCCCAGCCAACCACCTAAAAAAAAAGTTAAACAACAAAAAAAAAAGGCAGACAAGCAGAGTAAATGACCATCCAATTTTCCAAAGGTTTGGGTTATCCGTTTTCTCTGCTCTACAGTTACTTAAGTGGAAAAATATCATTACTTTATCCTCCTAAAGTAGAGCCAGTTAATAGTTGTTCAAAAAAGTGATAATGCAGAAGAAATCCCTGAACAGGAAATAGAAACAGTGAAACAAAGGATGCAAATCTCTCTAAGTTATCATCTTATTGTCCCCTATTCAGCTGTGCAACATGGATGAGAAGCATCAGTAAAAGATTACTGATGTTTAATACAGCAAAAAAAAAGTAACCTGAAAGAGAAAGACATGATGTGTGTAAGCATGGTTGATGGTGAAAGCTTTAGTGAGTTCATGCACTTCACGCACCAACTTTTAAACATTTGTAGCAACCATAACCTGTTTAGAGACGAGCTACAACTAAAAGGTAGTGGAGCTGAGACTAATGGCACATCTCATCTCTGAATACTGATGCCATGACAACTAATAGCTTCATATTTTACTAATAGTTACCCTGTCTTTAAATGATAGGTTTACACATCTTTGTTTGGCAATAGTTAATTTACTGTTGTTTACAGCTGACACAAAATATATTAAAATGTAATGTGCTAGTTTTTAAAATTAAGCAGATTATGAAAAATAGCTATTAATGTGTAGAGAACCTTAGTACAGAGAAAAAACGGTGTTTACTTAAAAAAGTTATCAATTGATCAATTAATTGTTACTTGAATAATAGAATAGGATAAATAATTATTCAATAACTTGCTTCTCTAATTGTGACCTATGAATTTTTTCTTTTGGTAAATTACAAGTTTTAACAATAAAGCTACTCAATGACTTAAAAACATTTTACTGCATTCAGACCTGGTAGTCCTCCTCATCATGACATGTGTACACATCTGGAAACATTTGGCCAATTCTTCTTTGCAAAACAGTTCAAGCTCAGTTAAACTAAATGGTGACTATGAATAAGTTCAATTCAACTGTTCCACAAATGTGGGCCTTTCTAAAATGTGCATATACACCAAGCATGTTTTTACTTAGCACTATGAACTCAATTCAAAAATTCTTTATCCCAAAGGGAAATTAAATGTTGTAATAGCTCATGTCATCCAAATAGCTTCAAAGAATCACTATGGAGGTTTATGCTGTGAGCAGGAAGGATCTCTAATAGCAGTTAGTCTAGTAATTAATCTATAGATGCTTATGCCTGAAAACTGGCTGTATGACAGTGTCATTACCATCATGACAGCTACACATCTGGGCAGCAGAGTCAGAACTCAGTATCGCAGTATTGTGTCCCTAATGACACCATCAGTTGTTGGTAAGAACTGCTAATATACCTAATTTTCTTTAGCTACTTTACTTTTTAAATCTCTGTTGGCCACAGCATGTACAGCCACACTTTTGGCTGTACATGCTGAAGGAAAACATATAAACAGCATGATGCTGCCACCTTCATGCTTTACCATGGAGATGGCAATTTCAATTGTAATGCAAAGTGTTATCGACAGTTTTGCATTTAGACCAGATTTTTTTTTTATCCAAGTAGGTTTTGCTGCATTCAGAGCTCATAGCACTCATGACAGCCAATAAGTTGAGGATCTCAGCTGAGATGGGTCCGTTATCTGATTTTTGACCCTGCTTCCAATGTCTGGTAGTTTAGGTGAACATGTCAGTTTTGGCAAGTTGGCGACCGTGCAAATTGTTGTTACATGCTCTTTTTAGAGCACCAATGTAGTGAGAGAAAATGCAAAATACTTCAAAACCAAACCATTCATTTGTAGAACTGTTCTTGATTGCTCCAATTTCCTTGAGCATAAACACAAACTCCTTCTGCTCTGATCCAAATGATTTCTCTTTGATTTTATCAGATTTTTTTTTGGCCGGAATGTACTGAAAGCAATAAGGAATGTTTGGAGAATGTTCCCTAGAGTCTAAAGAGTTTCGCATAAGAGGACTAAACAACACAAGCACACATTCGAGGCACTGCCTGTTCATTGATGGCCTGCTGGGATTCCACCCTTTAACCAGGAATTAGACCTCATTCTTTTGCAGAGTCTCAGAATTAATAAGGGAAAAACCTGAAACTAAACGTGAATTTCTTTGCCAGCTGCTTTCCATTTTTGTCTTAGCAAACCATAATTATTCTGAGCCCTGCATAATTTGGTAGAGCCATCTTCCACAAAAACACACATAATAGCACTGGAGCTGTTTAGCACTTTGGCCTCTAACACCTTTTCTCACTACTAACGCCGCCTCCATAATGAGTTGGCAGCTGATTCAACTGTGCTGTGCATCCCAGAGACACTACAGACCGGGGGAATGTGTCCGAGGGGGGTTAGGCTATGAAAAGTATGAACTTTTGGTGTAACTGACAAAACACACGTTTTACAGTGATGGCTGGAGTTCTGATGCAAAACATTTGCTGTTTTCTAACCGACCTTCATTTGAACATATTACGTTCTGACTCAAAGAAGCAGTCTAGTCTGCATGTTTGGTACCATGGGAACTGTAGGCCAAGTAACCTGCCAGCGCTGCGCACTTCTAGATAACTCTTATAGCTCTCATTAAAGACCGGTGGAAACATTAAAATGTGAAACAAATTTACAACAAACTAGTTTACAATCAAGGGTTAGACCAACAGGATGCAGTATTTCCCAGCTATTCAGTTGTGAACAAATCTTTTATTGTAAAAGTGCACAAATATTACAAATCTTCTATTTTGCATCAGACTATAGGAGGAAATGTACCATGCTATGGGTTCTCAGTGGTGCCAAATGATGTTATAAACAAAACCATAAAATATTTTTTAAGCATTTAAAACATTGCTGTAACCCTGAAACTGGAAGCTAGCGTTGTGTTTTGTTTTTTTATAGTTTTTTTTTAAATTTTTTATAAACAGTGGATCCCCGCCATGGTTCAATATTCATGGATTCACTGACATAATGGAAGTTTTGTAGACTGCAAGTTCTCATTTATTTGTGGAAGATTTGCTTTTTTTTGTAGAGCCTATCAAAACTGTTTGAAAGTAAAATACAGCTTGGAAAGCTCAAATACATACTTGAAATACTACTTGTTTGCATTTCCTTGTAACCAATTGACTTTAACCACAAGAGCTGAGATAAGGAAGGCTGTGGATGTTAGCTTTTATAATAGCGCTTAGATGGTTTTCTACTGATCGCAGCTGTGAATAAACCTAATTTCATAAAACATCACTGGCCACATTCAGACCAGATTACTGTCAGACCTGAAGGGTCATAACCGACAGGCCTCCAGATCTTCATGGGTTCCGCCAGTCTCACAGCCAGCTACTTGATCTTCATGGGGAACCTCGTAGACAAACAATTGACTGTTTTCGGACACAGTTTTGACTCATCGGGTCTGTATGTTTGCAATGATGTGGAACTTGGATTTCAGGATTTAGGTTTACTCACATCTAATTCAGGATTTAACAAGAGGTGTAATAAACTTGTTTTTGGATGATTGTTTACTTATCAAAAAAATAAAAAACTATTTCAAGCCTGCATTTTCTATTCAGTCGCATTCTCTTTGTGTAATATTTCCTTTGATGATTACAACAATCCGAAAATTATTACATCAGCACGTGGGAAGACATTTTCTTTTTACATCTCTATCACACCAAACTAGAGATGTTTCATAATAACACTTAAACAGAATCTGGCACAGGCTCATCCGTTTCTCATCGGAATATGTCAGTGTGTTTCCATCCCTAAGACTTTCAACAATATTCTGCTAATGTACACTGCTCAAAAAAACAAAGGAAACACTTAGACAATACAATATAACTCCAAGTAAATCAAACTTATTTGAAATCAAACTGCCCACTTAGGAAGCAACACTGATTGACAATCAATTTCACATGCTGTTGTGCAAATGGAATAGACATCAGGTGGAAATCTTTGGCTATTAGCAAGACCCACTCAATAAATGAGTGGTTCTGCAGGTGGGGAACACAGCCCACTTCTCTGTACCTATGATATTTGGCTGATGTTTTGGTCTCTTTTGAATGTTGGTGGTGCTTTTACACTCGGGGTACCATGAGATGGCCTTTACAACCTACACAAGTGTCTCAGGTAGTGCAGCTGATCCAGGATGCCACATCAATGCAAGCTGTGGCTAAGAAGGTTTGCTGTTTCTGTCAGCGTATCGTCCAGAGGCTGGAGGCACTACCAAGAGACAGGCCAGTACACCAGGAGATGTGGAGAAGGCCGTATGAGGGCAACAACCCAGCACCAGGACCACCACCTCCGCCTTTGAGCAAGGAGGAAAAGGAAAAGCACTGCCAGAGCCCTGCAAAATGACCTCCATCAGGTCACAAATGTGCAAGTGTCTGCACAAACTGTTAGAAAACAACTCCATGAGGATGGTATGAGGGCCCGACATTCAAAAAAACGGGGGCTGTGCTCAAAGCCCAACACTGTGCAAGACGCTTGGCATTTGTCAGAGAACACCAGGATTGGTAAATTGGCCCTTGGCGCTCTGTGCTTTTCACAGATGAAAGCAGGGTCACACTGAGCACATATGACAGACGTGACAGAGTCTGGAGACACCGTGGAGAGTGATCTGCTGCCTACAAGTACTTCTGCCAGACTGGTTTGGCAGTGGGTCAGTAATGCTGTGGGGTGGCATTTCTTTGGATGGCCGCACAGCCCTGCGTTGGCTCGCTGGAGGTAGCCTGACTGCTTTTAGGTACCGAGATTAGATCCTCAGACCCCTTGTGAGACCATCTGCTGGTGCGGTTGGCCCTGGGTTCCTCTTAATACAGGACAATGCTAGACTTCATGTGGTTGGAGTGTGTCAGCAGTTCTTGCAAGATTAAAATATTGAAGGTATGGACTGGCCTGCCCGTTCACCAGACCTGAATTCGATTGAGCAAATCTGGGACATTATGTCTCGCTCCATCCACCAATGTCACGTTGCACCACAGACTGTCCAAGAGTTGCCGGATGCTTTGATCCAGGTCTGGGAGGAGATCCCTCAGGAGATCTGTATGACCTCCCTGCAACGCCTGCAGGAGCATCTGCAGGCGTTGCAGGGAGGTCATACAGGCACGTGGAGGCAACACACAATAATTTTGACTTGTTTTAAGGACATTACATCAAAGATGGATCGGGCTGTAATGTTTTTACAATTTAAGTTTGTGTGTGACTCCAAACCCAGTCCTCCATTACTCAATAAATTTGAATTCCAGTGATGATTTTTGTGTTATTTTCTGTCTGAACATTCAACTTTGTACAGAACAAAGCATTCAATGAGAATATTTCATTCATTGAGATGTAGGATGTCTTATTTGGGTGTTCTTTTTATTTATTTGAGTAGTATAGTTACTTACCTTATATATAAACTAAGCTATGTAAGCTAAATATATTTGTTTGGCAATCTAAAGCCCGGTGTTGGTCTTTAGTCATGCCATTGGCTGGTGTTGTTACAGTATGAAAACCTTTTAATGTAAGAGGCACTTTATAACATATATTCTTAGCTGGCAGAACTCACAGTAGATTGGGAGAGACGGTAAGAAGGAAAAGCTCTTTATGGCACTCGTTGAGCTTTGATTAAGATAATTAGCTTTAAAGTCAGTTATTACCTGTTCCTAAAATAAATCCTAAAATTATAGCGAAATTTGACTTGGAACTTGAGAGTTCAGTATCTGGAGCTTTTTATTCTGCTTTCACATGGATCATGCTTTTACATAATTTTATAATGAACAACAAAGAAAAAAATGGCTTAAAAAAGCTTTTTGGTTGCTATTTTGACTTTCACTTGGCCTCAGGTTGATCAAGAGTCACACCATGATGTTTGTCTCCAAGTCCCCATAATTGTAGGCAATGCAGCCAGGAGGTCCAGCTTTGCCTTTTAGTGGCACATTGGCTTTATTAAAATGTTAAATCTGAACCTCTGTCACTTCCCAACTCAAACACTAAGTTTAGCTCCTGCCTTCTGCTTTCCCTTACTGGCTTCAGCTCATCAACCTGCAATTATTTCCGCTTTTACTCAGACCCCAGGGCATCCTCAAATCTCTCGGACCAAATACAGTCACAGCAGAGGCAAACAAAAGTAATGCTGATAGAGAAATGTAATCAGAGCTGAAATGTATGTCTCTGCCAAGGCCTCAAACTTGGAGCAGGTGAAATGTAACAAATAATTGCCAGGGTTTAATGGACATTTCTATGCCATTGGGTGTCATGGGAATAGGAATTAGCAGTCACCAGTAGCTGTACTTGGAGAGATAAACAACCAACATCTGGGTATAAAATAACACGGTCTGTGAATTTAGGTCAGGGGTGCCTACACTTTTCGAGCTTACGAGTTACTTAAAAGATGACTAATCCAAAGGGATCTACTACCCCACCCCAACCAAAAAATGCGTATTAGTCTATCTTGCATAACTGCATTAACCCACCGTGGAATTTGTGTGTTTCTCCCCAAGCACAAGCAGAGGCAGATAAGTCTATAAATACATACATATACGTATATATGTAGATTTCAGGGGGTCCGGTGCTACCCCAGCCTCTAGCTCTTCTAGCTCCGCGGGGAGACTCACTACGCGACAATGTAGTTTGCAAAGGAAGCTAAGGCAAAGCTAACGTAGAGGTAGCATGTGTTTGTGTTCTTAAATGCGCATCAGTTAGCTGTCCGGTATGTGAATCAAATGATAAACAAAAGGATGGATCATCTTTTTTCTGCCATCAACCTGGACTCCTCACGGGATCGAGGTACTGGGAACCCATGATTTAGGTTATTTACATGTTTTGACGGGTCAAAAGTTTCAGTTATAGTTTCTAAAACTAATTATTTCTGGGAACAATTACCATTTATAGAGTAATGCTGCATTAACACCAAACGCATCTGGAGCATCAAAAGCGTCTTGCACCCAAAACACTCCAAACTTTCAATTTGGGAAAATTGAGCGTTTGCCTCTGGACGCTTGAGTGTCAACCAATTAGAGAGCCCCTTCTATGCGACGTAGTAACAAACTTTCCAACGGGATACGTACCACCGTCCCCTTTCGCTGACGGTGGTACGTATCGACGTCACTTCCTGTTGTTGCTCCGTGTGTCTGCTAGCGTCTGTTAGCGTCTGCTAGCTCCGCGCGCTCTCTTATTACTCCGAATTCTCAGTACTGAGATGTTTCTAAACTCACCTTCACGTTAATCACACATTTCTGTTGCTTCACTGAAGTTTTTAGAAACCGTAATTGTTCTAAACTTACCTTTTTTGTGTAGTGAGCACTCGCTAGCTTAGTTAGCTTAGCTTCTAGCGGTATTATGGCTTCTCCTTCTGCTTCTCCTCTTTCCTGCTCTGTGTGTCAGATGTTTAGTTATTCCTCTGCTTCCTTTAGAGATAATGGTACATGCATTAAATGAAGCATTTTTTTAGCTTTGGAGGCGAGAGTGTGTGAATTGGAAGCTCGGCTCCGTCCTATTGAAACACCCGCAGATAGCCGAGGCCCATTAGCTAGCGTGGAGCCAACAAGAACAGGTTGCCCTAGTGATCCTCCAACAGTTCCCATGCAGCTGGGTAAGCAGCCTGGCTGGGTGACTGTACGCAGAAAGCATAGTCCCAGAACCCAGCCTTTGGCTCACCACCAACCTGTTAACGTTTCTAACCGATTTTTCCCACTCAGCGATACACACGCTGAGAAACAGACTCTGGTAATTGGCAGCTCCATAGTCAGAAACGTTGCTATAGAGAAACCAGCAACCATAGTCAAATGTTTGCCAGGGGCCAGAACAGGCGACATAAATTCATACCTCAAACTGCTGGCTAAGGATAATCGTAAATACAGTAAGATTGTTATTCACGCTGGCGGTAATGACACCCGGTTACGCCAATCGGAGGTCACTAAAATTAGTGTTGCTTCGGTGTGTGAGTTTGCAAAAACAATGTCGGACTGTGTAGTATTCTCTGGTCCCCTGCCTGATCGGACCGGTGACGACATGTTTACTCGCATGTTGTCATTCAACCGTTGATTATCTAGGTGGTGTCCAGAAAACGGTGTGGGTTACATAGATAATTGGAAAACCTTTTGGGGAAAACCTGGTCTGATCCGGAGAGACGGCATCCATCCAACTTTGGACGGAGCCGCTCTTCTTTCTAGAAATATGGCCAAATTTATTAACTCCCCAAATTACTGACAAACCAGGGTCCAGACCAGGAAGCAGAGGCTTCTCTACAGTTACCTACCCAACATCCCATTGAGACGGTGTCCTGCCCACGGCCAAAACCAAATAGATTAAAGATCAATCTAAAAAGAGCTAATCCTGAAAATCTCATTAAGATAAAAACAACTCAGATGAAACAAAAATGTACAACTATTAAGTGTGGCTTATTGAACATCAGATCTCTATCCTCAAAGTCCTTATTAGTTAATGATTTAATTCTTGATAATCAACTTAATTTGCTTTGTCTCACAGAAACCTGGCTGCAGCATGAGGATTATGTTAGTATCAACGAATCAACTCCCTCTAATTATTCAAACTTTCACATTCCTCAAAGTACTGGGAGAGGTGGAGGAGTAGGAAGCATTTTCCAATCAGGTTTATTAATTAATCCCAGGCCAACTAATAGTTATAGTTCTTTTGAACATTTAACCCTTAGCCTTCCTCATCCAACCTCTAAAAGAATTAAACCACTTCTGTTTGTTATTT
>JAVLVB010000659.1:168330-190500 GCA_032876305.1 Orestias chungarensis
GAGGTTTCTTCCTGTTAAAGGGGAGTTTTTCCTCTCCACTGTCGCTACATGCATGCTCAGTATGAGGGATTGCTGTAAAGTCAACGACAACACAAGCCATTGTTTCTGCCTGCTGATTCCAGAGGAGTGAATGCTGCAAGTCAATGACTCCATGAATCTGCTGGGGTTCCTTAGATTTGAAACTTTTTCAAATTGATTTGTTAGAATGTATCTTTTATTTTAAGTGATTTTTTGTGAAGTGCCTTGAGACGACACCTGTTGTAAATTGGCGCTATATAAATAAACTGATTCTTGAAGATTCAGAAGTGAAAATGGTAGATAGATTTATTGTCGCTGTTTTCATTAATTTGAGTGAAACGAAACTAGAAACCTGGATTTAACTCAGCGAATAGGTACAAGCCTCCTAATGGATAATAACTGTATGTGTGATTAGCTTTTAGCCGTAAACAAGTTATACATTTATTAATGTATATATGGATATAACCTGATGCAACAAGAGTAAAGTTAAGAATGAGGCCGGTTTTTACCAGGCTGGTTTTTACCAGGCCAGTAGTTAGCTGACCCAATGGTGTAAGCTAACTACCTGTTTGTACTGAAGGGTCATGCTTTTCTACCAATAGATTTTTGTCTTTCTTGATGGTATGGGCACATTCAAAAATGACAAATAAAAATTTAATTTTTTAAGCGATTTTTATACATAACCACAAAAATAATTGTAAGGGCACTATGGGTAGTGCACATATAAAAAGGACATAAAAAGCAGAGACATAAAAAGGAACAGTTACTATAAGACCACCCCTGGAATTTACAGGCTGACACAACATAAACCTTATCGTGTCCACAGAAGACCTCTAAGTCTGCGTGTAGATGTCCATGTGGCAACCACAATTGTGTGACAAATGGTGATTTAAGCCCCATTCAAAAAGCGGTGTAAGGAAAATCACAAGTATGACCACAAAAAAAGGAGGAGAACACCGTAAAGTTTGGTGGGAGTAGTAACCCACTAACTTTTTTAGCAACAGTAGAAAAACAGTAGAAAAAAATCTGCACGTCTACATGAAAACATTTTACCATGAAAATTAAAAGCAGTTATATGTCCATGTTGACTCATTTGATACACATGGTGATACACATTTGATGAATGGTTCTACTGCAGTGCAAAATACAGAGGCTGAGCATCTGGAATCTATCACGAGAGGAGTTTGTTAAAATGTTTGAAGGAGCATTGTGTCACGTCTCGAGTGAAACTGCAGCATGTTCAGGTGTTTGGTGGGGAGAAAAAATGTTTAGAGCCGACCCTTCCAAGTAATACCACCCAGCCCGACACCAGGAGGTGCCTGAATCCTCAGAGACTCAGCATCGCTCTGTGGCAGAAAGGCTGTGAGCACAGTTCATCCCCAGTCCAAATTACATGTTTATGCACTCCGACTGCGTCCTGCCATGCAAAGCAGGAGCTTACCCCATAAACAGTATGTGAACCTAAGTAGCCGTTCACATTAAACCTCAAGATAGCCAGATTTAGATGCAGAGGTAATAATTCTGACACACCAGGATTTGGATAAAAAAAAAAAGCCAGAGGAAATAAAGCATGGCAATGCCACACTGCGGTCGCAGCCACTTTCATGATGAGATCCAGTGGCCTATCTGCAGCTGAGAAACTTGTAAAACATCGACTCCACCCGGACAACTCTGTCATTTCATTCAGTGAGTTTACGGAGGATGCCTTCAGGCTCAGGGACTGCTTATCTGCGGCTGCTGAGTTGGTAGCAGATTAAATGATACGGTCAAAAAGAGGAAAAGGCTTGTCCAAAAGTAGACATATTATCGAGTAGCTGGACCATTCCTGGTTTTTATAAGCTACCGATGGCCTGTAACTCATCCTTCTGTTTGGTTACAATGCATTTAACAGTAATCCTGTCCCTAGACACCATATTCGCATTTTATACACTAGTTACTGGTTTCTTGGTTTGAGACCAAACGATACAGAAAGCCCATGGAGAATGACCACCATAAAACTTCAAGCAGATTCTGTTTCACTATCTGGCATGGGTGAAGCAGTCTACCACCAACACTGTTTATAGAGGGGAAAGTGTGCTGCTGACATCCACTCAGGATGTAGTGAGTCAAAGCCCTTTGAAAGACCTCTTTAATCCCACAGGCACATATACAAGTGAGGAAGGTTTGGGCTCTCCAACTTCAGGTGTGGAAGTTACTATCCAACCATCAGTTAGTGTTTAGAAGTAAAATAGTATCATTTATTAATATCAGCCTAGATTTTCCTTTTGCTGCATTCATATTCAAAAAACATTGCCAGAAACAATAAAAATAATAACTTTGAAATATGAATTACCGAAAGATAAAGCAACAACTGCACAGTGGTAAAAAAAGGGAAGTGCAAAAATATGCAATTAAAATAATTTCCTTTAGTGCATTATAGTTAAATCCTAAATAAGTCAACACTCAAGGAATTTTAAAACTTGGGCAAAGGAGAAGGCTCTTGTCATGACGGGACATATGCTGCGGGGTATGGTATGGATTCAAGGGGGAAGTGGAAGAAATTCATTAAGTGTATCGAATAGATCTTAGAGGGGAAGTGTATGAAGGCGAGGAAAGACCAACAAATTTTGACGGTTAGAATTTCGCTGCTGAGAGTTCTAGAAAGAACTTCAAGGCAGTCAGTAAATTGACAGTGTCGGTCTGAACCAAAACACTTATGATTATCAGAATCGGGCACTCATACTGCCAAACTTGAAGGCTGGAAATATCAAATTTTCCTGGATGCTATGTAAACACATGCTCTACCCGCACCTTCCCCTTTCCTGCAGACGTCTATGAACTGGTGCGAGCAACCTAAGTCAACCCAATAAACACCACACCATGTCAGGAAAGATCAAATAACCTGATTATTCTTGTAGAGATTCACATAAAGGTATTGACTACCGTTCTTATCCGCCAATCTTATCTACCTGTGGAAAGGCCGGAAAATTAGCCCCTGCCAACTTTTGCTTTGCTGTGGAAGTGGTCTGGTCTAAAGACATGCTCTGGGTCACATCTGCGGTCGACAATAGTCACCCCACTTTTGCCAGTTTAGCAACTTTGTCACAATGTCAGTTAAAAAATAGATGAAGCTCAATGCAAAACTTGAACAAAGGCTGTTCCTTGAAGAGTAATGTGCACCATATATCCAGCTGATGGATTCACATTTGTACCTTTCTAACCTTCCTAAGGAATCTGGGGCTTGAATTTGAAATGAACTGCTAAATCTAGTTTTATCTGTAAAGAGAGCTTTATACTGCCAAAACACACTTTTCACTTGCTTTAGGTTAGGCACAACGCCATCTCAGCTGTCAAAGCACTGAACTCCTTCAGCATTGTTGTGATGGCCCGGTGGCCTCTGTCACTAGTGTCTTTCTTGGACACTCCAGGAAATGGTCGGAAGCTTTAGAGATTTTTTGTATTCATCCATTGTGTTATACTTTTCCTTTTGTTCCCATGTTGTGCCGGTAGCCAGGATTTGTGATTAACCCTTAAATGAACCTTCCAGGCACATGTAGCTGTAGACAATAATCCAATTCTACTAATTCTGAAACTACCAGCACCAATCTGGTGGACATTTATTGATTTTGAGCAGTCATTTTAAAAGGTATGAATACGCACAGTCGCTCTTATTATGTTAAATATTCAGAGTAAATATTCATCATTTATTAGAAACAATTTATATTTTTAAGTTTTGTTTGGTTTTGATATTTGTGAATTGTAAAAAGTTTGGATGAGGAATTGTCCGCAGTACAGTAGGTAAAACCAATAGTTATGGAATTGTTTTAAACAATGCTTTAGTGTCCTGGTCTTCCATCTCTCCTGGTGCTTTTTACTCCTTTGTTTAAGGTATTTTAATTGAGCTCACATGAAATGAGCAGAGCCAGAGAACTCAAGGCGGTGCCAGTATAGTTTTATCATCCCATCTGAGTTTTAAAGCCATAAACACCTTAGTTTTAGCAGCTTATCGCATCGGCACTACAGATACAGATATACAACTGTAAATAATTGATTGAGACGATTATGTCTTTTAAATCTCCTTTTTTATATTTTATTGAAATGTTAGATACTTAGTTAAATGTGAAGACATCTTCAAAAGTCTGTTTGCCATAATCTTGTACTTGCTTTCAATATGAAGCAGAGGAGCATCTCACAACACCTCACATCTGCCTCCTAGTGTCCAAATGCTGAATTGCTCTTCCTTGCCTCCCACCACATCAAAAAAAAGAGATTCAGGTCATGGTAAGCTTTTTGATTTGAAATTCAAATCTGTACACAGATGATTAGATTGTTTCTACAACCACAGCAAAAAAACAGATACATTTTTTTCATTACAAGTCCAAATGTGTGATTAAAGCAAAGCTGAAAAAAGCAGTATGTGGGAAAACATGTTTACTGTGGGTGTTATGCTGCACAGTGTCTTCAGACAAGAGGAAAATAGTATCACTCACACAGCCTTAAATTTTTCAGAAAACATCGACAGAACACTCGCTCAATAAGGACCTGCCTTCAGACTTCATAAATAAAGCTATGTTCATTTAAAAGGAAAAAAAAAAAAGGAAAAAAAAACCTGGAATTTTAACATTCAAAATTATCAAATGGACAGAGGGATTTAATAAAAGACCAAAGGACAGGTGAAAAGTAGCAGCGATGCTTTCATTCAGAAGGAAAATCCTGCCTCGCTGCAGAGGGAAGGATGCAGGAGGAGAGAGGCAGGAGGAGAGAGGCAAGAAGGAAGGAAGGAAGGAAGGAAGGAAGGAAGGAAGGAAGGAAGGAAGGAAGGAAGGAAGGAAGGAAGGAAGGAAGGAAGGAAGGAAGGAAGGAAGGAAGGAAGGAAGGAAGGAAGGAAGGAAGGATGGAAGGGAGGGAGGGAGGGAGGATCATCACTCCGAAGTGACAGGCCTCTTTGGGACATGGGACCCATCATTAAAGATGACATCAGAGCAGGGAGGATCTTCCATGTGAGGTAGATGATTCCACAATTCTGGAAAGCAACTCTGTATAAATACCATGAGCCGAGCCTTGTTGGGGAGCAGCAGCTGCCACTCACACTGGCAGACCCTGTCTACGTCTAAGGATATACGAGTACCGTGCTAGCACAGCAGCTTCCGGACTTAGACCCCCGCCTCCCCACGCCACACTTGTTTCTTTGAAACGTAAACTTTCACGGTAAGTTGGCATTGATTTAGGGCGACTGCATGGTTCTTTCTGGTAGATTAGCTTTTATGAATCATGTGTTTAACTGAGTATGAGAAATATGACTAGACAGCTAAACATCCGCTGGACGGCAACTGCTGGGGGTCTTTTGTCGCAGCAAGGGCAACATTAAAAACATTTCAGAGCTCTTTTGCCAAGTTTACCCCAGTTTTGTACTTTAGCACAGGTTTGAAGGATTTATGAAATACCTGAAGAACTTGTTTAACTCTGCAATTAAATTTTCTTAGTCCAGCTATGCCGACTGACAGAACAGAAAAAGAATGCAACAGAAACAAACTGTGTTTATTTTCTAACGCCTCTCTTGTTTATATGTGCAGGTTTAGCTTCACAAGATGGACTTGAGGGTAACAAGCCTCCTTTTCATCCTAATGGCCTTGGCCGAGGGAACCCCTGAGAGGTATTATGCGCCAAAAGTGACAAAGGTCCCTTACCCCGTCAAGAGTCACTGTGAGTCCCTTTTTATTCACCTTCACAAAGATTTATCACACTGTAGTACTTGTGATGGCTTTTGTACTCGACCTGCACTGCAAACATCTTAACAAGTTTTTTGCATACAGTTTTGAACAAGATAAAACAAACCTACAAGTAATTTATTTAGAAAGATATAGGAGCTATTTATAAGGCAATATTACCTGAATATGGATTAAATAAATACAATTTCCAGTGGAAGTAAACAAGTGAAAATAATCTGTTAAATAACTATTGCAGCAAGCTCATACAGCTTTCTGAAAACTCATCCACTGTTTTTCAAAGATATTTGCACTAGAAACTTACACTAAACACAAATACTTGATGATATGTTGTTGCTTAGCCGTGTATTACTTGACACAAATGTAGCTGTAACGCAAAGGTTACTATCATAGATGAGTTGTTTCAGGTCAGCGATGTTGGACAACGCAGATGACTAAACTGGGTTCAGGCACTATCTACTCCTTTCTGGGTCCTCGTTTGTTCAATCAGACACAAATCCAAGCAATCAGAACCATTAAGATCATAAAGGTTAGAGCTTAGATAAGATTTTGTAGTTGAAAAGCTGTCACCAAACTTCAGAGTGATGAAAATACAAGCAAAGAGTCCTAAATGTGTCTCCAGTAAGTTCACTGATAAACTTAACCTGCATTTCCCACTAAAAGTGTACGGCCCTAAACCAAAAACATTAGTAGTCCATTGAAATCATCTCAAAAATGAATAGTTAGGGTAATCAGTGCTGCTACATTAATGCAAAGTCTAACACTGACCCTTATTTCTCCCACTTTTCAAACTAATTTGGAAAAAAAGCACTTCTACAAAACTTACATAGAAGTTCTCAGTCATGTCCAAAATCATTATCAAAATTATTATCAGTATTACCATCACCAATTAGCTTCCAGTAATACACCTTTTATTCACACCCAGTCAGATTGCTGGCTCCTACCACTCTGTAACACCCAACTTCCTTAGGGCCCATCTAGCAGATCGACTAAACTACTGCGTTTTGCCTTTACAACTGGTGCGGTAAAGCTGTGAGACTGCGCTTAAAAATGGCAGCACAAGGAAGCTGTTGTTTTTGGTGATCTGATAAAACAAAGAACAAAAGAGGTCAACATGATGCAGCAGCTTGTTAGATGTCCAATATACTTTATCACCCAAATTAATGATTCAAACGTTGCGCTCAACGTTTACAGAGCTGTTCATGTGGTTTTGACAGTAAGTCTTTAAGAGGGCTTGAATTGGAGCAATCTCCAAAACAGATGCCGGCCTGCCACACCCTAAACGCCTTAGGGTCTCCAAATTCCACCACAAACACAGAGAGAAACAAATGACAGAAGTTTGCAGAATAATTATCTCACAAGTTCATACTAACAATATGTCTGAGGATCCACAGGAGCTCGAAATGTAACAGGATAACATGTATACTGTCCTATGCAGTTTTACCAATCAGAATACACCAAGTACTCATTGTTCCAAAGCCGGTAATGTTCCAAGGCCAGGTCAGCCACTGGGGCCAGCCAGCATCATCACCTTCAGTTTGTGGTATCACTGCTCCGCTTCTGGCATAAACAGCTGCCGTGATGTGGCTGGAAAATGACATCTCCCAGAGTGTTTTCTTCACTAAACACCATTTTTGAAAGACTGTTTACCAGAATTACAAAGCTTTTCCTTTTCCCACTTGTGATTTATTGATAAACAGAATCTCTTCACATTTCTAAGGGATGCAGAGCTGTAGGAAATCAAAGGCTTTTTAATGCTTATTGCAGTGACAGCCTTAAAGCCATAGTGGCTTATTAGCTTTTAGTTCTAAAAATAGAATCTTAATATTGTAACAGTTTAAACATTTAAGGCTAGGATATGTTTTTTCAACGGAGATAACTCATTTAGAAACGGAGTTCATACAGAAAACACCTTTTGGAACCAGGATCAGATATCGGTTTTAGGTTAAACAGTTTAGAAGACAGACTTAAAGAATCGATACATTTTCTGGTAAGACATGTCTTCAGGTGATGCTGATGATGAGGAATACAAAGTATTTTTTCAGCGCAATGTACAAAATGAAAGAGAGCGTTGTAGTGCAGCCGCATAAAGGTGTAATGGAGTTGAACTGGTGAGCCGGTTGGAGTAACGACAGCGAGAGTGGTGTTTTACTCAGGTTGTGGTGAAAGCACAATGACCTTAACACCCTAATACAAGGAGGCAGTTGCATTCCACATCTTTCAATAGAAAGGCAAAAGCTTCTTCACACGAAGACACTTCTAGAATTTTGTGTTTCATTTGTGTAATTCCAATAAACGGAAATTCAAACATCTGTATTCTTTTCAAATGATAAAAATCCCACCACAAAGACGGCACTGTGGTCTAAAATCTTTTATTTATTCTTTAGCTGTCGGAGGACCACAAGGTCCTCCAGGACCTCCAGGCGAACCAGGATCAATGGGACCACCTGGACCTCCTGGCGAAAGGGGTGTTGGACACACAGGACCTCGGGGCCCACCGGGAGCACCTGGAGCCCATGGCCTGTCTCAGGCTGGCAAACCCGGTACCCCAGGTGCCCCTGGGAAGCCCGGAATCCCTGGTGCTCCTGGTGAAAGAGGTGCGAATGGTGTAACCGGCCCGATTGGACCCAGAGGTGCGCCCGGCACACCTGGGACCCCTGGACCTGCTGGACTTTCAGCCATCGGGAAACCTGGACCAGCAGGGCTTCAGGGCCCGATGGGTCACAGAGGAGAGCCAGGTTTGAAGGGGCATCCAGGTATCCCTGGTGCTGCAGGCCTGAGGGGAGAGAGAGGCATTGGTGTTCCCGGTGTGCAGGGTCCACCAGGTGCAACAGGGCCAATGGGCCCTTCTGGAATGCCTGGCAAGCCTGGAGTCGGCAAGCCCGGAACCCCCGGGTATCCTGGGGAACCTGGCAAGGCCGGAACACCAGGGAGGGATGGTGCTCCGGGACCGATGGGCCTGCCAGGACTTAAGGGTCACACCGGGCCCCCAGGTATAGGAGCCACAGGAAAACCAGGCCAGAACGGTACCCCAGGTACAACCGGACCCATGGGGCCTAAGGGTCCACAGGGTCCTGCTGGTCAGCCCGGCTCCCCTGGCATGCCGGGTGTAGGCAAGACGGGTGAACCCGGAATACCGGGATCCAGAGGGTCCCCAGGAAGTCCAGGAACCACTGGCCAGAAAGGAGAGCCAGGCCCAACTGGATTTACCGGTCAACCAGGAGCTACTGGTCCTATTGGCCCCGCTGGTCCACAAGGTGCAAGAGGATTTCAGGGTGAGTCAGGCCCAGTGGGACCCAAGGGTGACATTGGTATGGTGGGTGCACCAGGCCCAAGAGGATCCAAGGGCGAGCAGGGAGCACAAGGCTTTACTGGAAAGCCAGGTGTCCCTGGTGCGGTGGGCCCCGCGGGAGTTCCTGGTCATAATGGTGCTCAGGGTCCTAAGGGGTCACAGGGCCACTCTGGCCCTCCAGGAAGTCCTGGAGCATATGGTGTACCCGGACTTAAAGGACACACCGGGGCCCCAGGAGCGTCTGGTAAAAGTGGTGAACCTGGATTCCCGGGAGAAGTAGGACCAGTTGGCCCCCCCGGTCCATCAGGTCCCCCTGGACTAAAAGGACATCCAGGTGTCCCTGGTCCACCAGGTCCAGCAGGCCTGACAGCCAAAGGAATTTCTGGTCCTATGGGTCCCCCAGGATCTCCTGGTCAGAGAGGCCATGATGGTCTTCCCGGTCCTTCTGGTCCTCCCGGTTCACCTGGTCCCCCAGGAGAGGTGGTCTACCACCACGAAAAGAGCATGCCAATTAAGTCCCACGAGGTCGTGATGCCTCATGAAGTGATGAAGGCTCCCATGTCCGCCTTTAGTGCTGTGCTCACCATGGCCTACCCCCCTGCTGGGACCCCTATTGCTTTCAACCAGGTCCTCTACAACGGCGAGAACCACTATGACCCCCACAGTGGTGTTTTCACCTGTCAGATCCCAGGTCTTTACTATTTTAGCTTCCACATGCATGTCAATGGTGCCAATGCCTTGGTGGCCCTCTACAAAAACGAGGAGCCCTTGGTTTTCATCTATGATGAATACAACAAGGGTTTCCTGGATCAGATTGCAGGCAGTGCTGTTTTTATGCTGCACCCAGGTGACAGAGTCTACGTTCAGGTTCCTGATGAGGAGAGCAATGGTATATTTGCTGCAGATAATGTTCACTGTGGGTTCTCTGGGTTCCTAATTGCCTCAACGTGATTTAATCAATCCCTCTAAACCTCAACACCTTCTAAAAAATAGCATTGAACTGCTCAAAGGAATAGATCAGTTTACACAGTTTAAAATAAATAAAGATTGTGAATCCATTCTACAATTTAACAACTTCAATCAAGGGGACAAGGGTTAAAAATGTTTAAGAAAATGAGATACATATTCTTTCAAAAATTTAGGACTCAAATATATCCCAATTCTTTGTTCACTTTGTGTCTTAGAAATTACACCAAACAATGGAATGATATTGGACGATTTCTTAAATGGTGCTCTATAATTGCCTGGAACATGTACAGTTCCGTTCTTGTGTTTTTTTATTATTCATGTCTGTTTTAATAGTTTCCTTTAAATTGATAAACAAAAACATGCAAAAGTGATGTGATATATATTATCAAAGATCAGCACATTTACACCAGCACTGTGACTACAAAACAGAAAATTGGAGGAGAATTTCAAACTGTTTTATTTGTAACTATGTCCCATTGGATGTGTTAAGTTATGTACCACTTACTGAGAAAAATATGGAATAAAAGTACAACCTTGAAACGTATCTGAGTTTGTTTCATCTTTCGCTAACAAAGTTCTGTTAATATGTAAGTATGTCTTTAATGACCTGGATACCTTTGAATGCAGATGTATTGTAATTGTGGTCAGTGGCAGCCACCATGTCTTTCCAAAAGTCAGAGTTCACCACATTCCCCCTCTGTAAAAAAAAAGGCCAAACAAAAATGGGATCATAAGAAACTTTTCAGCTTTGCTGTCAAAGATGTCCTCTATATAAATAAAGTAATATACATTACCTTGTGTAACATGTCCACCACTTTTCCACAAAGCAGAGCCCCTGGCAGATCAAAGTAATTGTCATAGAAGTAGTATTTTGCTGCAAAGAACAGAGACATTACAGTTACTGGGATAGTGATGAATGTCTAGACAAAAAAACAACCTTTCTAAGATTAGTTAGGATGTAACCTTCCAACCTGATCTTGTGAAGGAGGTATTTAGGTTGTTGAAGTGCTTCCATTCCCGTTTTGGCCCATAATGTTTGATGAGTTCTTCTGTACTGAGATCGTTGGTTCCATGTGTCGTCCTGTTCAAGAAACCAAATAAAAATAACAAAAACACACTGAATCACTGTTCAAAATTCGCTGCCACCCGAGTGTAGATTATAGGCATAAGCATACCGTAAGACAGTGCCATCTTCAGCCAACTTAACTAGGTTGCCATCCTCCAGGTCCACCACCAGCCCCTTAAAACTGGAGACATTTTTTTGGTAAATTTAAAAAACAACATGTGGTTACAGTTAAAAGCATTTTCTCATCTCATTGCACATCTTTTAATATGTTGTGAATATTTCATAAGAATAACATTTCAACAAAAATGTAACTGTTGGAGCTCTGATGAAAAATGTTGAAATAGAAACAGCCTATTTTGTTACGGGGGGGCGGCCTAACTGAAAAGAAGCCAGCCCAGCTGGAAACATAGCAGCAGAATGACTTGCTGCTAAACGTAAAGTAAAGTCAGGATAACACAAAGAGAAGCTTCATGCTACTGTTTGGGGCACATTAGAAGGGAGAGTAAGGCTGACTGAATGAGGAGAAATCTGATTTCTATTACATTGTAGTTATTTGTTGTATGATGGCATGAGTGCTTTACAGGCGTTTATCAAAGAAAGATTATTTTGTAGATCCTTAAAATATTTGTGACAGGAAGTACCAGAGCAGCTCATATGGACAAAAGGATTATTAGTTTTAATGTTTACCTTGTTAAAATGTGTTACAGCGGATAATACCATTTTAAAATCAATTTACCCTTAAAACCACTCAAGGATGGTGCATTTAAATAGGGCCTGTTTATCATGTTAAGTGTCTCAAGCTTGCAGTTTATGTGAATTGCTGCAGTATAGAGAAAATAAATTAAACATAATTGTAAAACTCACATCTCTGAACTAACAGATATTTACTGTACATTGGCTATAATCATAAGCATCTAAACTCATTGTAAGATGTCCTTGAAATTTATTACTCACCAGAAATCCCAGGTAGCAGGAGTCAGATTCAGGAGGTCCTTTTCGTATCCCTTATGCTCCACCAGGTACCTCGCAAAGCTTTCATAGATAAGCTGGAAAAAACAGGAAGCCTAAAGTCATAAAGTGGATGTCACAATCATGAATGCATAAATGTCAAAGAAATATGTATAGCTGAATCACCACTACCAAGTTTGTCCATTTTTTGCCACAATCTAAGTAAAATCCTGTTTCAAAAACTATTTGAAGCAAAATTTTACTCTGGTTTTTTTATCTGCACCTACCACCTAAACATAGAAGTAGAAGTCTTAAATCATTTTGTTTTATATCTAACATCAGTTTTTAATCAATTTGTGACCTTAAAAATCTGAATCTGATAACAATATTTATAGCAGTTATTTTCATTTCGGAAACCCAGAAAGCAAACAGAGAGGCTACAGAGTAAAATAAGGAGCAGCAGAAAATGGAAATCATACAGAAATTTATCAACACAATAATAAATTACTTTGTGAACTGGCTAAATTGTTAATTATATTTTTGTCCCATTATTTGTTCCATTAGAACAGCCAATGAAATGGCTTACATGTGTGAAAAACATTTAAACAAATCTTTTTTATTATAAATAAATAAAATAAATACCTTTTTAAATATTAAAATGTTTGCTTGAATTTCTACACAGGTTGGAACATCCTAAAGGAAGAAAGTATGTCCAGCCACTTTTATTTATTTATTTATTTTAGTCCTTAAAATGGGATAAGTTTGTTATATTACTATTTACAATTGTTTTCAATTCAAAAGAAGTAACGTCTGCTACTTTAAATTGGTTTAATTTTGCTGGACTAAAGGGAAAAATGACTTTAAATTGTAAAGATTGCAACCCCCTGCATTAATAAAGTTAAACAATATCAATCAATCAAAAATACTTCATTTATCCCACCCCCAAAAAAATAAAAATAAATAAATAAATATATATATATATATATATATATATATATATATATATATATATATATATATATATACACACACAAACCAGATTGGGGACACTAAACAAATTGTGAATAAAAACTGATTACAATGATGTGGAGGTGCAAACATCTAATATTTTATCACAGATCAAAAGTTTAAACTGGGAGAAAGTTTCATTTTAAGGGAATAATATGTTGTTTCAAACTTTCATGACGTCAACAAATCCCCAAAAAGTTGGGACAAGTCCATTTTTTACCAATGTGTGCCATTCCCCCTTCTTCTTACAACACTCAGACGTCTGGGAACAGAGGACACCAATTTCTCAAGTTTAGAAATAGGAATGCTCACCCATTCATGTCTACTACAGGCCTCTAACTGTTCAATCGTCTTGGGCCTTCTTTGTCATACCTTGGTCCTTATGATGCGCCAAATGTTCTCTATAGGTGAAAGATCTGGACTGCAGGTTGGCCATCTCAGTACCCAGATCCTTCTCCTACATAGCCATGATGTTGTGATTGCTGCAGAATGTGGTCTGGCATTATCTTGTTGAAAAATGCCCTGAAAGAGATGACATCTAGATGGGAGCATATGTTGTTCTAGAACCTGAACATAGTTCTCTGCATTAATGGAGCCTTTCCACAAGCAATCATGCAACCCCATACCATCAGTGATGGCTCTGAATGGAGCGTTGATAACAAATTGGGTTATCCTCGTCCTCTCTGGTCCAGATGACATGGCATCCCAATGTTCCATAAAGAACTTCAAATCCTGACATATCTGACCACAGAACAGTCTTCCATTTTGCCACACTTTAGGCCAAGTGCAAGCATCTGAGCTTGTGGAGCTTACTTAGAAATGGCTTCCTCTTTGCACTCTAGAGTTTCAGCTGGCAACGGCGGATGGCACGGTGGGTTGTGTTCACTGACGATGCTTTCTGGAAGTATTCCTGAGCCCATCCTGTTATTTCCTTGACGGTGACATTCCTGTTTGAGGTGCAGTGACGTTTCAGGGCCCGGAGATCACGAACATCCAGTAGAGTTTTACAGCCATGACCCTTACGCACAGAAATTGTTCAACTTATGCACGGTTGATGATAACTTAAAAGTCTTTGCTATTTTACGCTGGGTAACACCATTCTGTTATTGCTGCACTATCTTTCTGAGCAACAAAATGTTACATTTACTCAGATTAAACTTTTGATCCGTCATCTATGTTCTATTACGAATAAAATATTGACATTTGCCATCTCCACATCATTGCATTCACAATTTGTTTAGTGTCCCAACTTTTTTGGAATCCAGTTTGTATATATATATATATATATATATATATATATATATATATATATATATATATATATATATATAGACGATTAAATTAACTTCTTTATGTTTATCATCCTTACTTTTACCGCTATCGCTATAGTACAACATGATATTATGATAACGGTCCACCTCTACTGCAGCAGCACAACCTCAGAGAGGTTTAGAAGACTATTTCAGGTTAAACCTCCAGGCTGTAGGAGACCTGGGGCAGGACCAGTTCTTTAGCAGGTATGACCAGTCAGCCCACCTGTTAACCCTCTCATCTTGCATGACTCAACTCTCGACAATCAATCCTTTCCTTTCCAGAGGATTCCATCCCACAGACCCCACCCACCAACAGTGTGGCATCATGGGATACATGTTCAACCTGGGCAAAGCAACATAACTGTAAAAGGCCGACCTTGTGGTAACTGTACCAGAGGCTAAACATTCCAAGAACCTCAGAAGCTATGTAAATATAAATATAAAATATATTGTAAATATGCTGTAAATATGTTGTCAGAGCAGTTTAGTGGGTGCAATTTTCCTTTCGCAAAAGACTGAGTATGATCAGTGTTTAGTTCTGAAGTTCAATAATAATCAGTAGGAGAGAGTGTCAGGAAAGTAAAAGCTTGCATTGGGCACCAATGAGTCGCCATGCACGATGTATCGGCGTCTAATTTTTTTTAACATATCAGTATCGGTACGATTATTAAAACTGAGCCGATTTTAACGACTGATACAATGGTGCTGGTGTTGTTCGTTTCTGTATGGAACTTGGGTATGTGACATGGTATTTTATTGGTCATGTGGAAATGTGTGTGGTGGGGTTGTTTTTTTTCAGCCCCAACAACCCGAATACATTTTCTTTATTTGCATCCCTGCAAATGACAATAAATTATCAAACATCCCAAAGGGGCCATAGAGCAGGAGGCATTTATCACCCCTGATATCATCATAACAGTATTTACTGACAGTATTGGCATCGCCTAATGGTAGCACTGCCTTGACTCCTGATAAGGACCCTCTAGAGATCAGTCCTCCACCATCTTTACGCCCTGGTAGACGTCTGGATACAAGACTACCTACAAGATATCTGAGAGGAAAACCAACCAGCTTGAGGACAACTTCCACAGACATCCACCCACCACACTGACACTGGTGAACATACTGGTGAAGTGACATCACAGTAGTTGATTCATGAAGCTACCTGGCTGCTGACCTCAACAATCACCTGACCACTGAGATCTTTTAGACTAAGAAACTTCTCTGATAATGTGTTTGGCATCAACCTGAGGTGGTTTTTCATGTGATTTGAAACTAGACGGGGTGTCTGCCTCACGGACTAAAGCTGGAAGCTGGTTCCACAGGAGAGGAGCCTGATAACTGAAAGATCTGCCTCCCTTTGTGCTTTTAGAGATTCTAGGAACCACCAGTAAACCTGCAGTCTGAGAGCGAAGTGCTCTGTTAGGGACATAAGGAGTAATCAGATCTCTGATATACGATGGAGCTTTATTAGTGAGGGCTTTATATGTCACCTGACCACTGAGATCTTTTAGACTAAGCAACTTCTCTGATAATGTGTTTGGCATCAACCTGAGGTGGTTTTCCTTTTTTTTAATAGTTTCCCACATTTAAATATTGCTGTTCTTTAAAACTTACCAATAATATTATAATATTATTATAATATAATATAAAATGTATTACATTTAACAGACATGTGTTTGAAAATAAGAGTGGATTTGTGGCCATAAGATGTATTTCATGTGGCTGAAAACTAGAGGTTTCTGTGTGTAAAGGTTGAAAGCATCACAGCTGGAACCAAACTTCATTCAGGCCTGCTGTTGTCTGCCAGGATGTGCTGCCCCAGTTCAACTATTACTTCTTCTAAATAATCGAATTTAATGCACAAATATAGTGAGCTTCATAGAGAGTGTGAGTAATTACGGATTTGGTCCTCATATAAAAGAGAAACATATCGTTGACATAGGTTTTTATGACCTTTGAGAGGATCCATATTTGGTATTTTAAGTCGTTTCCATAACATATCAAACAGCGCCAGCAGAACACGCGACAAACTGCAAAGGGGTAAATGAACCCCAGGCCTGCTTGAAACTGCTGGAGAAGGAGAAGCTGCGATGTAGCAGCAGTTCTCCGTGGGAGTCAAAAGCGGCAGTAAACGCGACACCTGAGCGGGACAGCATCCAGCTCGCGCTCGGCCTCGGTGGGATTCAAAGTCGTTCACGAGCCCCGGAGTGACTGCGTCGCTGCACGCGCACACATCAAAGCTCCCAGCGCTCCGACACGCGCTCCCACCAGCTTGTTCTGTTAGCACGAGCTGGTGTTAGTACTCACCCTGGATGTCTCCTTCAGACGGTAGCGGCACAGTGTGTGGTCCAGGTCGAAGCCGATGACGTCGCAGTCCGACAGGCTGAAGTATTCCAACATTGTCGCGGTGCTGAAGCTGACTCCAATGTCGCGGTGCTGAAGCTGACTCCAATGTCGCGGTGCTGAAGCTGACTCCAATGTCGCGGTGCTGAAGCTGACTCCAATGTCGCGGTGCTCAGGCTGACTCCAGTGTCGCGCGTGGGAGGAGAGAAGACGCGCTCGGGTGCTGATAGTAGCGCGCGGCAGTATGTGACGGTGACACTGACGGACAGACAGCGGGGGCGGGACCGGGCTGTGCAGCCGCTCCGCTCGGCCTCTGCTCGGAGGAAGCGAGCGGGCTGTTCCCGTTCTCGGTTAAGCTCGATGTATCATCACAGACGTTAGCTTGAGGAAGTTGTCCACATGGTAGCAAAAGTTGAACTCCTGGGGGTCGGAAGATGGCAGCAGAGAGCTGGGTGCGCGCAACACTTCCGGATGAAACCGTAACACCTGAAACAAAAGCGCCTGAACAAAAGTGCGCGCTTATAGTGGTGAACTCACAGGGAGGGAAAAAGCAATAATGTACAGACTGATCTCCTTTTTATGTTGTTATTATGTGGAGAAAATTATATGGAAATAAACATTGTGAATGTGTGTCTTAATCCCACACAGGCCCATTTTAATGAATGACAATATAGTCCAGATAATTTAGTTGAGTACTGAAATTCCATATCTTTTAAGTAAAATACATCAGACCAAAACAAAACAATGTTTCTAACTTAAAATTATGTCCATGCTGTGTTTTTAGTTGCAGGTTGAGTCTCATGAGGTAAATCCATATTCTTAAACTCTTATACTGTTGTTTTGTACTTGTGACAGTGCAATGCAAATAAAGTTGTATTCTATTCTATTCAAATCTAACTGCATCAATGCGGTGTGACATGGAGAAGATCTGCATAGGTGTTCTCACAGTGTTGGATCCAGTGTCTCATCTTCCTCTATAGCAGGAGTTCCCAAACTGTTCAGCTCTTGGCCCCCCATACAACCAGTACCAGAGACTGGGGATCCCCTATAAACACAGAATCATTTCTTAAATGTGGAGTAAAATGATAACATCTATTGTAATGAATTTGTCAAATAGCATTTGACATTTACAATAATTACACAATCCATAATTTAAAAGGTTTATTAATGAATTAAATGAGACATTAAATCAATTCCTTTTTCCCTATTCCACGATTTATGTCCAGACTGAGGTGTGGGTCATAATTTAATAGCTTGAAACCTCCACTGGTTGCTGTCAAACTGCCCACTACTCAGGGGATGCAGCATCCAAGCCAGCTATTGGAAAACTGTGGAAAGTATAATAAACTAAACTAAACTATCTAAACCAGTTCCCAAACTCTGATAAACTCCTAAAAACATACAACTTTTTAAAAAAATAAACTAATTTAAACAGTTCAATTTTTAGAGTAATTAATTTTATTTTGAAAATAATGTATTTCCAAAATTCCAGATAAACCGTCTCGTTTCTCTGTGGGGTTTAGTGCAACCATGGAGAATGATTGGTGAGGTGCCAAGATCTGCTGGGAAATGAAACTAACTCCTTCATAAAAAAGATCCTGAAGAAAACTAGATAAAATACACCAGCAGATGACTTGGAAACCTCACTCTCTCCTTCAAGACACAAGGATTCCGTGATCTCCAAACTTTAATTTGTTCTTAAAACAGGAGTTTGGGCCACTGATCTAAAGTCTAGCACCTATTCTACTTGTATCAAGTTAAAGAAACTGAGTTTGATGTTAAACTCCATCAAGTCCTCCCAAATGTTTGGATTTCTATAAAGTGCTGGGAATGTTAATTTTCCAATGACATTTTGAGGTAAGGTTAGGGTTTCTATACTTTCTTCTACTTTTCCCTAAAACCATCGCTGAAATATTTGGAGATTTATTTACATAGTCTTGTACAACTTGTACTAAAACAGTGTAAAGCGAGAAACGTGGTCTTTGTTATGGGAATGAGAAATAGTTTTACAGTAATCTAGTGGTCTGTCTACAACAACTTCTCAACAGAGTGGGACTTTGACAAATATAGTCAGGTTTGTTTGATGAATAAATTCATATTCGTACCAAGATCAAGTTCTGTTAACAAATGAATGAACTGTGCAAACAGTCTAATCTGAGTAAATTGAAGTCAGTACTGGTGTAACACGCTTTACATAAAAAAACGACTCATTTGAATCACACTATATAAACGACATTCGTTGATTTCTGTCATGGAAATGGTCTGGTGTAACACCTCCTTTTAGCCACACGGTGGTGCCAGCCCTCCTTGCCTGTACTTTAACTTGCTCAGCTGTACTTAAGTGTTTCTGAACCAGATGGACCTTTAACAAGCAGTTCTCAGTTAATGCTGTAAACCTTACTGACAGAAACAGTACAGAGTACGGTTCTTTTATCAGTCCTATAAACAGATTCTGAATTGTTTCAGTTTACATCTGTTCCATAATCAGTGAATGATCAAAGTCCAGTTATTAGGAGTGTCACTGAAACCAATTGCATTGTAAAAGTTTCAGACCAATATATCTCAGTTGTTCATTTGTAGGATCTTAATATCTTAAACATGAACCATATTTTATCTACCGGGTTTAGAACACAGAGGGAGAAATAGAGACTACAAGCCTGTTTAGGCTTTATTATTTCCTTTGAAAAATTCAACTTTGAGATCTTTTCTTAACCAGCAAAACATGTCCAAGTGATAACATGGAAACCGAGTTAATCTGGAGCCATATGAACACAACCTAGTTATTGTAACCAAGTCTCACAAACGAACGTTTGTCGAACACACAGGAGAGGATGAAAGATTAGAAACAAACAGAACTGCACTCCGGACATTCTAACCATAGAATGTCTGGTTCAGTCTTTAGGTGACAGCTTGAGATCCGGAGTCAGTGATGGGTCGCTGCTGTTTGTTAAGAGCCTTGACTCTCTGAAGCATTGTTTTTGGTGTTTGTTACAGAGCTCTAGATCTGTTTGTGGTAACCATATCCATTCCTTGACTAACAAAGTTAGTCGTAGTCTTATAGGATTCAGCTGAATTCAAACCCCATGCATTTATTCCAAAGGGAAATTAACACTGGTCACTGACTTAGTAACAACACAATATCCAGAGACATAATTTACACTTACATGTTTCAAAGCCTTCTTCCACGTGAAGGGAAATATTTTACATTTATATAAATTTGTAATAATTAGAAATAAAATAAATTCAGAATCATTTTTAGTGAGTTTGAACATGATCCAGTTTATCACCTTTTGCTAATAAAGCCAACATTGAGACTTATTTTTGTGAGATATGCTTATAACCACCTGTACATGTTCCACTTTAAATATGGCAAAAATATGTCTTACAATAAATAATCTAAATAATAATAATGCTTTTAAGAGAGAAAAAAAACTATTTAATTGTATTAATGCTATTTGTTTTACAACAGATAGAAAATGTAACTGGAAACATACATTTGTACCTAAATAACTGATCAATGGTTAGTTTTTGTTGCAGCTCTTTAGTCCTAACTGGGGCTCAGACTCACCGGCTGACGCAGGGACGTCAGGTGTCAGGCCACGCCCCATTCCTGTGCAGGTGAGGGTGATTTCCTCCAGCTGAGTCAGGAAGCCTCACACTTTACCCTGCCACACCAGCCGGCCGGATTGCGGGTCAGAGGTCAGCCTCTAAGTGAGTGTGATCGGGACCAGGAGCAGCATGGAGTCCCATTCATGCTGGAGAAGATTTGTTTCGTGCTGCTGCTGCTGCTGCATTGCCTGCAAGGAGAAGAAAGATCAGGATCGCGGGGAGGAAGTTAAAGGGACTTCGACGTTTGTGAACCACGCGGTGGTCGATGCGCACCAGCAGGAGGCTCCAGTCTCCAGAGCCCTGCCTCCCCCCCCAGAGCCTGGCTTCAGGGGGGCGGTGGGAGAACGCTACGTCGTCCTGTATGACTACTCCGCTCGAACCAACGATGATCTGAACGTCAGCACCGGAGATATCCTGGAGATCCTGGACGGCAGCAACAAGGACTGGTGGAGGGCCAGAGCCCAGACTGGGATCTCAGCCGGCCGGACGGGATACATCCCCACCAACTACGTGGCCCCCGTGGCCAGCATCGACGCAGAGCCGTGAGTGTCACACCTTCACGTTTAGGTGGACTGGAGCTGAGATCAGGTGTTCCACAGGAGTAGCTGTGTTGTGGCACCAGAGGGCGCTGTTCGCATTCTACTTTCTTGTAGATTCACAGTCATCCAATTGTATGGGCCTAATTATTTCCGACCAGGTTCCTAACAGAGCCCCCTGGGGTCCCACAGCACTTTGACTTCTGTCCCTACTTACTGAGACGAGTGGAAATACCTCGCTATAGTTCCATTGGTTCTTTATCCTGGAAGATAAAATAGTCATGCTGAATGAAAGGATTTGCCAGAAGTTGGGCTAGGACCCAAAACAAACATCTTTCTGGGGCCCACCGTCTGGCATGCCCATACCTATTATTACATACAGACGGGACGGGGGCTCTTGGTTGTAAAATTTCTAACGGCTTATCAAAAATGGGTTCCAGATGATCTGAGGTCCAATAAGTGAGGGTTGCATATGTGTCAGAACATTAAAGATGTCTTCAATTTTTACATTTTTTTAAGATTGATTGTCCATCTATAATTTAGGGGATGGAATTGTTTTGTAAAAGCGGATAAATCATACAAATAATGAACATGTTACATTAGCATTAGTATTTGTAATATTTTTTATATGTATGTGACTATACACGTGAATGATTACAAAGTTGTTCCACCTTTGTGATTGATGAGGACGGTTCCAGGCAGCAGTGACCCCTTTATGAGATGATACTAAACAAGGTTCTTATGGTAAAATGTGCTGACACAGAAACTGTAAATAATTGGTCCTGTTGACCAAATTTCAGTTTTATCTTCACAATTTACCAACAATGATTAGAAAATAAGTTGTTACAAGTCAGTCTTCAGCCATGCTGAGAAAGAACCACAGCTTAATGTTTGCTATTGCCCTGTTGTCTTGTTTTTTATACATATTATATTCTTTGCTTTTTTCAAGAAATTTAACTTGATCAAGAAGAATCAAGACGAATCAGTTTATTTATATAGCGCCAATTTACAACAGGTGTCGTCTCAAGGCACTTCACAGAAAATCAATTAAAATCAAAGATAAATCATAAAAAATCTATTTAAAAAAGTTTCCAATCTAAGGAACCCCAAGATTCATGGAGTCATTGACTTGCAGCATTCACAAAGGAAGAAAGTAGCAGTGAGAGAAGTGGTCAGATTGTCCTCCAGCAGTCTAAGCCTATAGCAGCAGAACTATAGAAAAACTTAAATAACTTAACCCTATAGAGTGAGACATGAAGAAGGTAGAGCAAAGGAGAACCGTCTGTCAAGACTGAGTTCCTCCCCCAACCGGATTAGGCTGTCTTCTCTACCTCTTCCTAACTATAAACTTTATCAAACA
>JAVLVB010000659.1:193254-208955 GCA_032876305.1 Orestias chungarensis
TTGTGCATTAAAGCAACATTCCCGGTAGTTCCTGGACGTTGTACTCTTCAATTACATAATCCTGAACTTTGCTTGGGAACAACTGTAATTTAAAGGCTGTTGGTTATTTGTTGATTTGGTTCAGTTTAGTAAAACTGTGTGATAAGAATCTCATGGTAATGTGTCTCATGTACCTTTTAACAAAGATGAGGGTTGCACCCTACCCAGCTGTTTTCTTGTTAATCCTGATGGCTTTACAAGAATAGTTTTTTTTAGCATGTCTTAGATCATTTCCTTTCTCTGTCTCTATACAAAACCTGATTCACAGGCTGAAAAAATGTTCCATGACTCAGAAAATGAGGTATGCAGCCATTCACTGCTTATCACTGACTCATGCAACAGTAGTGACAAGTCACCTTTTCAACTTTTACTATACCTGACCTATTGTGGTGACTTCATCTCCAAAAGAATAGATGGTCTAATTGGTTCCCTCTGATGGGTTGGTGCTAATTTCTGAGCTTAACAGTTTTGAAAATGTAGCTTTAGAACATTGTCTAAAAAAGAATGGAGTGGTAGAATCAATTCGGCTACTATATTCTGGATGTTCAGCGGGATCTGCGTGCCGCCATCAGCAAGATGGCGGCGCGCAGTAGTGCAGCGGCTTCTCACGCTCCTACTGAACACTCTGATTTAAGTAGTTTTTACGTCGGTTCCGAGCCCAAACTAATGCGCCTCATGCGTATGAGTTATGGCAGGACTGAACTCTGTAGGATTAAGGACAGTTTAGTCAGCAAAAACCTAGAAAATAACATCCGAGCAATGCTGGGCAGACTACATCTCCTCCGGACTTTGGCGTGGGGGAGCTCCATGACAACATCAGCTCGCTTCAGAACAAGCACCCGGAGGCTTTCTACGTGGCAGCGGGGGATTCTAACCACGTAGAACTGACGAACTGCCTGCCGAAGTTTAAACAGCATGTGAACATTCCAACACGTGGAAATAACACGCTGGACCGTGTTTACACAAACCTAAGAGATGCATACAGAGCCTTCCCCTGCCCCCAGCTCGGGCTCTCCGATCACATCTCCGTCATGCTGGTGCCTGCATACCATCCCCGGCTGCGACGCTCCAGACCCACACAGAGGACCATCACTGTGTGGCCGGTGACTCCGACGCCGTGCTGCAGGACTGCTTCGGCTGCACAGACTGGCAGGTTTTCAGGGAGGCTGCTGAGTACGAGGGGGAGCTGGACCTGGAGGAATACACATCTGCTGTTCTGGGGTACACCAGCAAGTGTGTGGAGGATGTCACCAACACCAAGACTGTGACTTGCTACCCGAACCAGAAACCCTGGCTGAATGCAGAGGCACGTTCTCTGCTGAAAGCCAGGGAGGCTGCGTTTAGGTCTGGTGACTCACAAGAGCTCAGGAGGGCAAGAAGAGAGCTGACTGCAGGAGTTAAGAGGGCAAAAGCTGCATATGCTCAACCCCCGGAAAACTGCTGGCTCAGACAACATCCCCGGACGGGTGCTGAGAGAGTGCGCGGACCAGCTCTCAGGCGTGCTGGGGGACATCTTCAACGCCTCCCTCATCCAGGCAGCTGTCCCCACCTGCATGAAGACCCCCACCATCATCCCGGTCCCCAAGACCTCCGCAGTGACAGGTCTGAATGACTATCGGCCAGTAGTCCTCACACCGTCACAAAGTGCCTCGAGAGACTGGTTCAGACTCACATCAAAGCCAACATCAGCGTCAATGTTGATCCACACCAGTATGCATACATGAAAAATCGATATACAGAGGACGCCTTTTCCTCCGTGGTCCACACTGCCCTCACCCACCTTTAGCAGAAGGATTCATACGTCTCTATGCTGTTGTGGACTTCACATCTGCCTTCAACACCATGATTCCTCAGACTCTGATTAATAAACTCTCCTCGCTCTTCCATCTGCAACTGGGTCCTGGACTTCCTGACAACAGGCTGCAGTCTGTGAAGATTCACAACATCTCCTTCCCCACCATCACCCTCAGCACTGGCTCCCCTCAGGGCTGTGTGCTGAGCCCCCTCCTGTTCACACTGCTCACATATGACTGCTCGCCTATCCACCCGGGCTGTCATCTTGTGAAGTTTGCGGATGACACGGCAGTGGTTGGATGCATCACAAACAGGGATGAGTGCAGCTACAGGCAGGAGGTGGAACACCTGGAGGGTTGGTGCAGAGAGAACAACCTCTGCATTAATGTAAAGAAAACCAAGGAGATGATTGTGGACTTCAGAAGGGGCAAGCATGCCCACCTCCCCCTGCACATGGGAGGATCTGCGGTGGAAGTGGTCAACAGCTACAGGTACTTGGCTGTACACCTGAGTAACAACCTTACCTGGAGCAACAACACTTCCATTCTGGTCAGGAAGGCGCACCAGCGGGTCTACTTCCTCAGGAGGTTGAGAGGAGCTGGAATCGGGAGCTCAGTTCTCACCTCCTTCTAAAGATGTGTGGTGGAGAGCGTCTTATGCTCCAGCATCAACGTGTGGCATGGAAGCTGCTCTGCTGCAGACAGGAAAGCTCTGCAGACAGTGGTGAAGGCTGCACAGAGAATTGTTGGAGTCAGCCTCCCCAGCACCACAGACATTTACACCTCCAGATGCAGGAAGAGCGACTCCGGCATCATGAAGGACCCCACACACCCAGCACACTCACTTTTTGTACCGCTCCCCTCAGGCAGGAGGCTGCGGAGCATCAAGTGTAAAACCACCACACTGAGAAACAACTTCATTCCTTAAGCTGTGAGACTCTCAAACACACGCAAGGACAGTTAGAAATGAAAAACACTTTCTCATTTAACCGGCACTGTTCACTTTAATATCACACTTTAAAATGTCACTTTAAAATGTCAATTAATATGTCACTTGCACTCCGAATTTTCATTGCTGCTATGTCCGAAGTCCCATATTGTAGATTGTGTCCATATTCTAGATTCTGTGCTGTTAAATCCTATTTCTCGTATAGTTCTTTATATTTTATTTTACTATTAGCACTCCGAATTTTCATTGCTGCTATGTCCGAACTCCCATATTGTAGATTCTATGTTCAAATCCTATTCTCGCATAGGTCTTATATTTTATTATATTATTTAAAATTGCTATCAGGGTGTAAACTGGACCGGGGGAATAGAATTTCGTCCCACCTCATGTACCACATGTTACGTGATGACAAATAAAATTCCTTGATTCCTTGATGAATCATCGCAGTATGACTGATCCAGTTGCATACAGCTGAAGTATGAAAGTTCATACTTGGTCAATTATTTTAATTTTCATTTAAATTGGTAGGTTTCCTTCCAACAGTGGGACCAGTTAATGATATCCGGTGGAAAGAAATTAAATTCAGAGATACTTTTTCCCCCTTAAGGTGGCTATAAACCATAATATCCTAGTTCCTTTAGAGTAGTTGTGGAAGGTGATGCTCTGAGCAGAAAGCATTTCTGGTTACAGCCATTCTTGCAACTAGCCTCTGACTGAAAACCGTATTCTCATGACCATTATGACTTCCTAACAGCTCAATGTCGGGGCAGTAGAGTTAAATCTTCCAGTAATATGTCTTGGATGACACCATCGGTTGTTAGAAAGCACTGTCAATTCATCTCATAAAATCTATGTCTGTCAAGATATTTAGAAAGATGTTGGATTTGGGGATCTGATCCCTTCCCATTCTGATCGATAGGACAGAATGTACCAAGTTCTTCTTTCTCTCTTGACTCTTTGGTCCTGCTCTGCATCCACAAGAGTACCGTTGGATTTGGAGTCGTAGTTCAGGTTCTATTTGCGATGCTAATCGGCCGTTTCCAGTGGTTGGAGACAGAATGTTGTTGCCACAGTTATACATCCTAAATGTTCAAAGAGCAAAAATCCTTTAAGCTGCACAGCATCCTTGGGGTGAAGAAATAATTGTCCAAACAACCCCAAAAAACCCCGAACGAAATTCAAGAAGAAGAACAAATCAGCTTAAAATTTAACAGGGCCGCTCTAACATGTTGCCCCAATGACTCGATGATCTCAAAGGGAAGTTAAATAACCATTAATAACAGATAAAATTTATTTGTGTCCTGAGTCTTGGCTGCTTTCAGTTTATGAATTAAAAAGATTGAAGGTGAACTTCTGAATGATATTCAAATTTTTTGAAAATCCCCTTTTTATGATTAGTTAAAAAAGAGCAATTTTGGCAAACAGTAATCCAGTTTTTAAAGTTTAAGTTTAAAAAGTTAAAAGTTTTGACTTTTATTTGCATACCCAGAGTTAGATTTGGATTTCCTTTTTAGTTTTTCCCGATTGGTGTCAACAAGCAATATTTGAAGAAACCTTTAGCCAAAACATTGAATGTAATAAAATATGAAATATCTAAGTTACCATTTTTTTACAGGGCAGCAGACACACACAGGAGCAATACTTGAACTAAACTCAATTACTACTTAAGCCATAGAGAAAAAGATCTAAGGATTAAAGTCATTTTTCATTTAAACAGTTTAATCCGAGTTAACGTTTCAGCATGACCGACTGCCTTTTTTATTTTTATTGCATTAATTACTAACTAGAACAGGAACACATAGGTTGCTTCACACAATAGCCTGTTTTGCCTGTTTGGGCGTAACACCAGTCCAAAGCTGTAATTTGCTTCTCCTAAGAAAGATATCTCCCTATGCTAACTATGCTTCAAGGAAGTTGGTCATAGAAGGAAAGGGAGGAGTCTTTCAAGAAGTATGTCATCACTTCTATTAAAATGGCTTCAGTTTGCCTGTTCAGTGTGCACATAGTTTTTTTTTATTAGATTGGGGGGAAATCTGTTGCTCCTGTTAGAATTTTTCAACAGTGTCTTACAGTTCAAGCAGGATGTTTGATTCAGGAATCCATGTTTAGCGGTTTGTGTCATTGTTGTAAATGACAACTGAGTCTTCATCCTGCTTATTACTAGTAAGTCAAGGAAGTTTATTTTATAACCCCGTTAATGCACTGAAATGTAGAGGTAGGAAAAAACAGAAAAACAAACGAATGCAGATGCAGCTGTTTAAATAGTTTCAAATGAAAACAAGATATGAATCTAAAAGACATGATGGAAATGTCTCTTTTTGGGTAAGTTTTTAGTTCTGACTGGCTAACAGGACTCTTTAGGTTGTTTTCAAAAACTTGTGCCAAAGAAAAGATGGAAACATTTGCTTAATAAGTTGTAATTAAGTGGAGCTATTCTAGGCAAGGCAACGCATGGCAAGTTTATTTGTATAGCACATTTTTGTGTACAAGAAAATTCAAAGTGCTTTACATAGGAAAAAAGATCAGAAAATGAAACAATAAATTCACCTTTGAATTTAAAATAAAAAAAAATTAAAATAATAATAGTAATAATATTCTCAGTTGCTATATGCACAGTTAAATAAGGCTGTTTTCAGCCTGGATTTAAACAACGGCAGAGTTGAAACCTGTCTCACCTCTTCAGGAAGACTGTTCCAGATTTTAGGAGCATTAAACTGGAATGAAGCCTCCCCTTGTTTGGTCCTGACTCTGGGCATCAGCAGGAGGCCCCTACCTGAGGTTCTCAGAGTCCTGGCTGGTTCATATGGCTCTAACATGTCAGATGTGTACTTTGGGGCTAAAGCATGAAGAGATTTGTACATAAGCAAGGCTGTTTAAAAGTCTATTCTGTGAGTGACAGGAAGCCAATGCAGAGACTTGACCACTGGACTAATGTGGTCATATTTCCTAGTATTCTTTTACTTCCTGTTTATCAGCATGCATAACATTAAAATCTGACAACATTATGCTTGGCCTAGCCTATTTGATTCAGTCAAAGCCAGTAGATGGAACATTTATCTGATTCACATTTTCTTTTAAAGCTCTTCAGCTGCGTTAATGCTGGGATAATATTAAATTAAAATGGTCCTAGAATTAAGCCTTGAGGAACTCCACCTGTAAACTACTAAATAACATAAATGTCTTGTAAAATATCTGATCGAATAAATTAATTGCAAATTAGTAATAAAAATATAAATAGAATTCCAAAGTGGATAAAAACTTAAAAGGATGTTTTTCTAAAGAAATGTCAAAAAACAATTTCAACCTTGACTCACAGGTGGTATTTCCCTGACACTAAGCGGCAGGATGCAGAGAAGATGCTGCTGGCTGAAGGGAACCTGGATGGGGCATTCCTCGTGAGAAACTCTGAATCTCTTACGGGAGAGCTCTCTCTCTCAGGTAAGCAATCGCAGGGAAGGACGTTATAGCTTTGGACTTGAAGCTAAATCTAATATTTTAGACTTTTAGACTGTTTTTTTTTTTTTTTTTTCACAGATGGGCAAATGATAGAGGAAGTAAGAAGCTGAGCTCTTTCTTGAAAGTGTCACTTTTCCCTGACAGTATAATGTGAGACAGAAAAAGAATAATAATAATAATAATGTATACTTTATTGATCCAATAGGAAATTGTTTTCGATGTAATCATACCGAGGCAGCCATTTTGCATGTGCTGGGTAGGCAGTAGCGTAAAGGGTCTTGTCCCACACTGGATGCTGTGGTGTATTATGCCAGATGGCATAAAACCACTCAGAGAAATGTTTTTTTCCCCATTTTGTTCTCTCATATGACGTCACAAAGTAGTGAAGGTTTAACAAATATGTTTTTTATTAAAACTACCTGATCATTATTTTATATCTTTAGTTAACTAACTTACTACTTTCTTTGTCTCAAAACACATGTCGGCCCCAACATTCGCAGGAAGTTAAAGTGCTGCCAGTGACTAGTAATGATTCCTTAGAAGGAGCTAATGTTCATCTTGGTTTTTCATTTGGTTCCATGCTGCTAGAGTCTGCTGGAGGTCTCTTAGAAAGGTCAATGAAACCATTATAATCCGATTTCTCTCTGAGTGCAGCAACCCAAATGAACCACAGTCAGCACTGAGTCAAGCGGTCATTCTGATCCAAACAGGTGGAGGTAAAATGTGCAGCAACAAAATAGATTTAGCTGTTTTTATACAAACACATTCACATGTATACAGATTGTATTCATTTCATGGAGGAGGAAACTCTTTCATGTTACCCAACAACCTTTTTAATATCAAATATTAAAGTGTTCGGTTAATAGCTTTTTTAATTGGATCCTGTTTATGAAGAAAAATACTTACGGGAGCATGAAACAATAATTTATGAAATGGGTGTGTTGCAGTGAGCAAAGTATCAGACGAGTTAGTGACTTGTTTAATAATCAAACCTGTTGAAATATATTATTCTAATTCTGTAAAATAAACCTTTTAAAGGAATATATTAGTATGCAGTTTTTATAGATTTTATGTGATGGACTAACAAGAAGTACAACATGAATGTAAAGTGGAAGGAAAAAGATAAAACATCTGTATAAGAATGGTAAACATCTGGGAGGTGTGCTGTTTTGTTGTTTCTTACTCAATACTTTCTAAAAGAATTATTTGCTGACTTCATTTTTATCTTTTTATCAGTGATCAAAATGTTGCGTGTCTTTGGGTATAATGCTTGGCTGAACACAGCTGTCTACAAGCATTGAGACTAGGAATGAGCTCAAGTTTGATATTATAGTAACCTGACTTTACATACATTAGATTACTTCTAGTCTACTTAATATTACAATTAAAATCATGATTATCTTTCACTTTCAGTCCATAGTTTCTCTTTGGAGATGAATGACATGTTTTTATATTCCTTTTCAGTTTTGCACCAAAAGAAGGTGAAACATTACAAGCTCCAAAAAATGGACAATGGGTACTACTACGTGTCAAAGACCAAATCCTTCCCAACTATAAAGGAGTTGGTGGAGTATTACTCCAGACACCCTGACGGGCTGTGTGTTCGTCTGGACCAGCCATGCAGGAAGGTAAGCTACTGCGTGTAAAATGTAGACATCAATCACCTCTACTTTGCTTTTCCTCAATGCCTTTAATGTGCTCGTGCAGATGGAGGCGCCACAGCCCTTCAGTCTGTCCTACAACACTGTGGATCAGTGGGAGATTCCTCGCAACTCAATAAACCTTCTTGACAGGCTGGGAGCTGGACAGTTTGGAGAAGTCTACAAGGGTGTGTGGAATGAAACCACCGCAGTCGCTGTGAAGACCCTCAAACCTGGTACGGTAACATTATCAGCTGTTTGTGTTTTCTGACTATTGTGTATGGTTGCGTTCACACAACAGACACGTGACCCGAATCTGTCACATTTTCTGTGTGATCTTGGCCTTATTGTTAAAAGTGACAGATTTATCCCAGGTTTGCGATGCTTTTTTTATTAGGAGACATTAAATTCCACAGTAAGTCTATCCTAAGACTTTATCATTTGCAAAGATGTAGAACAGTTTTTCCTCTCCACTGCCTCCATGCATGTTTAGAGTATGGATTTCTGTAAAGTCAACGACAACACAGACCAAGTCAATGACTCCATGAATTTGTTGGAGATCCTGAGATTTGAAATTTCTTCAAACTGATTAAACAACCAGGACTTCCTTCTTTCAGATACCATGGACAAGGCAGAATTCCTGGGAGAGGCTCAACTTATGAAGAGGCTGCGGCACCCCAAGCTCATCTCGCTCTACGCCGTGTGCACCTTGGAGGAACCCATCTACATCATCACAGAGCTGATGAAGAACGGCAGCCTGCTGGATTATCTTAAAAGTAAGGCGGTTACGCTTTTCATTGCTTAACATGATGAGGAGTTTCACATCGTTTTTAAAAGCTGGGAATTATTTTCTTGGCTGCTTCTCATAACTAGAGCGGATTCGTACTGTTCCTTTTTGGAAGTTTCATTTCTCTTGTCTCCTGTCCTTTTCCCTCCCTGAGCAGTGTCAGGTTTGTTTCATGAATGTTGTTAACATGCATCACAGCGGTGTCCGCTGCAGACACACTTAACTATTAAATACGTCCTAAAGGATCTGATCAGTTATTTGCTGGTCTGCTGCTATGATCCCCTCTAACAGTTCTACTGTCAGACTCCTACTGTAAAACCAGTAGGAATCATGAAAGAGTACTGATTAAAGTTAAATACAAGATTTTGTGTTCAAACCTTTATATTGGTTTCTTCTGGCTCCACTATATCTGAAGTGGCATTACCACAACTCAGTGTCAATCTGACAAATCCCAACACTGCCAGAGAGTTTATAATCTGTGCTTTACGTCAATGAATGATGTATGAGTTCTATTATGGTAATCTCAAAGGGTACGGGGAAAATTATGAACCATATTCTGGAAAGTAAGGCTCTGAACAGGAAAATAAACCAAAGCTCTCAGATTATGGGCCTTTTCTTGTATTTTAGCCTTGGCAGACAAAAAGTTAATAAGGAACAACAAGTATCTGTGTTAGTTTTCAAATGATGTCTTGGATACAGGATAACTAAGCAGTTCAAACTTATCTGACCTAGTCATCGACCTACTTAGATCATGAACTGTGATTAACTCAATTTTTGTGTAGTTGATATTTTAATTTTTTTGTCAAACATACCTCAACTACTGACTACCACTAAAATGTAGGACCAAGAAATCACCTGAAATAGAACCTGTTTGACAAAGTAGGCTGAACCCCTAAAAGGCAATGCATCATTCATGTCATTCATGTTTTATACATTTTTCTCTCTGTCCCAGATAATAAAACAAAGTTTTTCTGAAACTACAGGTTCTGCTGTGTAGCAGGACGGGTGGCCATCAGTTCATAATCTTAAGCTCACTGACATTTGGTTTGTAGCAGAACAGGGATCCCAAAGCACAGTTACAGATTCTGTTAAAAATACTAAAATAAGGTTTTGGAGTGGCCTACTTAAAGTTCTGGGCTTTAATTTTTTTCTAAAAACCTTCAGATGTGGCTAAATGTGAAACAAAATCTGCAAAGGGTGAGGAAAAGATTCTTATTGACAACTTATTTATTGCTTAGACGTTCAGTCATCAAGGGACTACAGTTATTGCTGCCAGTAGTAATTTAAGGGTGACTTGATTGGACAAAAGTTGGTATTAGAATAATGCTTATTTTTGATCAGCTGTGGATGAAAATCTAAAATGCATAAACTGCCTAAGACTGTATTCAAACCACAGTTCATCACTTAAACCTTTCATTATTCATATCAAATAAACTCATCATTTATGTTGCGCAACAACAAGCAAGCAGACTATAATTAATTATAAATGTTGCTTGTCGTTTTTTCATTCCTACGTTTTTGGACTTGCTGCTTACTTGGTGGAACATTCTTAAGTGATTATACTGCTGAGGTGATTGGTGATTCCTGTTGTGTAACAACCAGTTAATGACCAAACTCTCATTTAGCTCTTACTGTAACATGAAGTAAGACCAAAAATGCATTTTTATCCAGTGGCATTAAGCCAGTGTGGAATGTCCGGCACTACAACTGGTCTGATGACTATTCCCTTTTTGTACAAAAATGTACCTAACTAGTGGGTTAAAATTCTCTGTTTTACGTCGTTAGAAGTGCAAAGCGTACCCAGTGGCTCAGTTCTTTCAGTATTTTATCTCAGTTTTAGTGAATATTCTATTAAAAATAATCTTTCTCCAAAATTCTACACACAAAAGCCCAATAAGGACAATGTGGATGAAATTTTTTTTAAATTACTACAAAGTAAATCCAACCCTCATCTTTCCCCCGAGTCTCTTTAAGAATAAGCCAACTGCTTAGTTCACTGTGTTTTTAGGGATTGTGGCAATTCTTCCTTCTAGAACTCCTCTACCGTCCGTCAGGTCGAATTGGAGATATTTCCAGATCTCTCCAGAGAAGTTTGGTCAGATTCAAGTCTGAAAACTGGCTCGGCCATGGCAGGACTTAAATAGTGATTCTAAAAGCATTATTTTGAGATATTGGCTGAAGCTTTAGGTCAGTGTCCCAAAAATTGAACCTTTGTCTCAGTCCAGAGCTTTCGTTTTCCAGGATGTCTCCTACATCTCTATATGATACTGCCACTACCTCCTGCACTGTAGGAATGGTATTGGACTGATAATGAGCCAATGATGGAGACCACTGGGGCTCATTGGGACCTTCAGAGCAATAGAAATATTTCTGTATCCGTTCCCAGATTTTTGTGCCTGAAGTCTGAGGACAGTTTATCAGACTTCATGCTTGGTGTTTGTGCTCTGAGGTTCCTAATTGACTGAATTTTCCACAGGTAGAATGCTGAGGAAACAATCATGATAAATAGAAATGCTTCCATTTTAAGGGTAATAGTAAAACCACCAACTGGCTTTTTTTAAATTTTATGCTTGGGCAGAATCATTCTTTGATAGACTCATCCATAAAAGTTTGTATTTGTTACTGATTCCATTCATGTTTTCCTACCTTGATAACAGAAGATAAGGGTGTCAATCTGCGGATCCCAGACCAAATTGAAATGGCAGCCCAGGTTGCATGTGGCATGGCTTACTTGGAGCAACAGAACTACATCCACAGAGACCTTGCTGCCAGGAATGTACTGGTGGGCGAGAACAACATCTGCAAAGTGGCAGATTTCGGCCTGGCCAGGGTTTTTATGGTGAGCTTGACATCTGATGTTGGTTTTGCTGAAAACATATTTTTTGTATATCTTTGATATATTTTCTCTTCTTTTTGATAGATTTGATTAAAAACTGTTCTTCTGTGTTTAATTGTAGAAAGAAAATGAAAACGTGTATGAGGCCAGGGAAGGAGGTAAATTTCCTGTAAAGTGGACCGCTCCAGAGGCCATCAATGACAACAAGTTTACCATCAAATCTGATGTTTGGTCCTTTGGCATCCTATTGTATGAGATTATGACTTTTGGCCAGATGCCTTACCCAAGTAAGATTCAGATTTCTGCTATGAAAGTTCTAAATTCCACCAATAGTGTGTAGTTGGACCAGCTCTGACATTCCATCTTGTGTTTTTTACTCTCTAGCCATGACAAACATGCAGACAATCCAATGGATTTGTAGAGGCAACAGGATGTCCTGCCCTGCCGGCTGCCCGAAACAACTACATGTAATCATGTTAGACTGTTGGAAGGAAAAGGAAAAAGACAGGCCTACGTTTGAGACGCTGCAGTGGCAACTGGAGGATTACTTTGACATGGATCTGAGCTCCTATGATGACAGCTCCCACTATTAGAGCAAAAAACTTTCTTGTACTATTAATGAAGGATTAAAAAAAAATCTAAATTACTTGATTCAATAACGATTCTATAACTGAAAATCCCACCTGAAGGATTTAACTGTGTAACTAACAAGCAGAGTTCTGAACTGCAATGCTTCTCTTCACTCGTTTGAATGCACATTCAGATGGCCAGCTTACCTCTTGAGCCTGATTTACACTTGACTGGAAGAGGTGACATTTACAACAGTTATCACTCAATCTTACACGACCAGTTCTGCTGCTTTCATCCATACTACATGTTGTGTCACCTGGTGAACTGAAGTCTGTGGACATCTGGGATGATCTGAGCTGGAAACAACTGAAATCTGCTTGTTTTAAGTCTTTTTCTCATCTTTTAACATGTTAGTTCAAACCAAAACAATGATCTATACATAATAGCGTGTTAACAAGAGATCACTCTGTTGTTTCTGAAGTATTTGGGTCATGTTCTGTTGCTCGTCTGCAACCTTGGAATCAATGTTTAAAGTCCTACAGAGCTCCGACTTGTCTGCTTTTACATAATCGCCCTACATTACAATGTGTCGACAACAACTGAGCAGTTTCAAACCGAGGTACTTTTGTCATGTGAAGAGTCTTGGGTTGGTCTCAGACCAGCTTAAGGGAGGGATTCCTGGCTCATTCCCTGAACAAGTCGGTCCTGTTTGTTGACATGATTGGTTTGACGCCTTTAATTTTCTAAACAAATTCCTGTTAATAGTATATTTGACTACTGGACATGTTTATAAAGTCTTGCTGTATTTTAATGTAATTATCTTTATGGACAATTAAACAAATTGTAGTTATGATGACGTGGTTGGGTTGTTATACTGTAGCGTTCTGATCTGAGCCTTAGACGTTGACATTTGTTCATTTCTCTGCATACATAATGATGTGTCATAAAATGTTAAGAACACCAAAAGCAAATAAAATGGATAATTACTACTTGCTATAATATATTCTATATTGCTATATGTATGTTGAACCAGTAATTGTACTAATCGTGAAGTAGCTTTGCAGTTGTCTTTGAGTATTGTATATATTTAAGGAAATTATCAGAAGCCTTTTTTAAATTAAGTGGACGAGGGTCAAGTAATGAACTTTAAAACAATGTAGATCTGCTTTCATGTAATTTCCTGAAGTTGCCACACTGTGGTGCCACCACTATGCAATTCTCTTAGTATTGAATTACAACTTTTCTTGTATTTGACTTTAGGATCTATTCATCTTAAAGCTGAGACAACGGCGTTTAACATTTCAAACTGAATCTGGAACAAGGAGCTAGTTTTTGTTTAGAATGTAGTGTTCACATTCCTACAACATGACTTCAGTGCAACTACAGGAAAGAAGAGGTGGCATAGGAATCCAGCCTGACTAGGTTTAAAAATACCTCAGCCATGGAAGAATCTATGGGCATGTTTTAGCTGTTTTTATGTGAAGTAATCCTTAATACTTCAGTAACTTTTGAAAAAGAAAAATCATGGAACCTTACTGTGTCAAGACATTTGATCAGAATGAAAAGTTTAGCAGGTTCTCCAGTCCAAGCAGACACAAGATTGCAGTGAGATAATCTGTTGTTTTGGTCCCCCTGCTGACTTTAAGAGAGAAAGCCAATAGTTGTAGATTTAAACAATAAGGCTTAATTAAAAGCTTCTAATTGGAATAGTTTAATCTGTTTATAAGCTAAACAGGCTCATGTTGTATTCCAACAGTAACTGTTCAATTATATATATGTTTTCTTTTAGTAAACAAGTCTATTATATCAGTGCAGAGTGGAAAAACAACCAGCATAATAAATACACTACTGGATCATATTTAGCATCTAGAAATGTTGCTGGTTACTGAACAGCACCCTGATGTTCTTTCTGTAGTATCAATATGGCTGCATACTGAGTAAATGTATTAAAAGGATTTGTTAAGCTTGGGTAGATGGTTAGTATAGAAGACGCGAGGCTTTGCTGCCCTCTTGTGGAAAACGGGGGTTACTACGCTCATCTGTGAGTGCGTGTTTTGAACAGGTGCGCACTCACCTGGAAGGGGTGGAGAGGAATTTGTTCCCCGCTATTGTTTCATTCCGGTTTTATTTTAGGTCAAGACATTTTAATTCTAGCAACAACCACATCCTCTGTCTGTATAACAGCAAGCTCCCCTATGACAGATGCATGTTCAAATAAACCCAGAATAAATCGCATCTGGATCCAGAGTCTCTGTGGAACAAGCACGTCAGACACAATTAGGTATGTTTTAATAGTCAGTTCATTTTGATTCATCTTTAAAACATGTTCAATCTTTACCAAAAATAAAATGGTCGTACATTAATGAATTCATTTTAAATTGGGTATTAAAAATGTATTTTAATTAACATTTGTAAGTGATAGGATTTACATGTGCATTAATACATTTCGATAAAAAAAGAGTTGAAGGAAAAAGATTTTTCTGACAATGATGAAGAACGGAGTGCTAACCGAATGGCCACTACAGAGCGCTCAGATAGCAGCTATACGACAACAAATGGTGACAAATAGGACCAAAATTCATGGTCCATGGTCCAAAGACCTGCTATTGTTTTTGTCATATGATAGATTTATAGGAGGATTGCTCTCAAAGATGGAGCATGTGGCAGCTAACTGTCCTACATACTTGCATAGATGCTTTACAGAACAAACCAAAAACAAATGTAGCCTAGGACCAGAGCTATACCACCGCAACTTAAGTTTAGCAGTCCTTTTTTCTCTCTACAGGAGGAAAGAATATCTATCTATTACCGTCTGCTTATCCAAGATAAGACCTTAAGCAGAGAGGCCTGGACCTCCTCTCTTTAGTTACTTGGGCCTTAGATTCCCCCACCCAGGGGAATCTTAGGTGTTTCAGGGCCAGGGTTTTACCCTGAGCCTCCTTCTGGTGGGACGTGCCTGGAACACTTTACCAGGGAGGCAACCAAGAGGCCTCCTAACCACCTGTCTGAGCCACCTTTCCTTGCTCCTCTCAAGCTGATCTAGTCTGAGATCTTCCCTGCTGGTAGAGCTTGATCAGACTATGATCTCCAGTGGAGACCCAATCCTTAGGCCACCAATATGGAACCCAATGCACTGACTCGGCTGATACTTGACATTTTGTCCATAAAGGTGCTGGAAACAAGTTCCACTTTCATAAAGGGACACAATCAGGCGTGTTTAGGGGCCCGAGACTCCATACTCCCAAAGTATTCTGAACAGGACTCTTTGAGAATCCTTCTCTAAACACACAGAAATTAGAAAAAGACTCAGACATAAGATAAGCTACCCAATCATCGTATATCAATGTTTATCAGAATCAGAATCAGAATCAGCTTTATTCGCCAAGTATGTTTACACACACAAGGAATTTGTTTCCGGCTGTTGTTAGCTCTCTACAATTTACAACAATACAATATACAACAAGACTATGTAGACAATATACAAGTTTACATGTTCAGCAGAGTTTGCATATGTACAGAGAATATAAAACTAGTGTAAGATAAATAGTTAAGGTGCAGTTACAGTATTATATAGCATGTATAAAGTGCAGTGTGGCATGTAAACAACAGTAAACAGCAGTTTAGTTTTTTT
>JAVLVB010000659.1:210991-223700 GCA_032876305.1 Orestias chungarensis
TAGCTGAGACAGCTTCTTGGAGGAGAACATGGGCTGAGATGCTTCCAGTGACGTTCTACAACTGCTGCTATAAACTCTATTATTTCAGTATCCTGTGCTTCTAATTTAGTTTTCTGTCTTTTCAAACCCCCAGTCGGTCGTGGCAGATGGCTGCTTGTACTGAGCCTGGTTCTGCTGGAGGTTTCTTCCTGTTAAAGGGCAGTTTTTCCTCTCCACTGTCGCTACGTGCATGCTCAGTATGAGGGATTGCTGTAAAGTCAAGGACAACACAAGCCATTGCTTCTGCCTGATGATTCCAGGGGAGTGAATGCTGCAAGTCAATGACTCCATGAATCTGCTGGGGTTCCTTAGATTGGAAACTTTTTCAAATTGATTTGTTTATGATGTATCTTTGATTTTCATTGATTTTCTGTGAAGTGCCTTGTAGACGACATCTGTTGTAAATTGGCGCTATATAAATAAACTTCTTGATTCTTCTTGATTTAGGCTGTCATTTTTGGTGTAAACATGAATGTTAAAATCTCCGACTATAGTAATTTTATCAGTGTTTAACACTAATTCAGATAAGAATCTGAGATCTGATCTATAAATTCAGAGAAAGTACCTGGAGGACGATACAAAATAACAAACAGAAGTGGTTTAATTCTTTTAGAGGTTGGATGAGGAAGGCTAAGGGTTAAATGTGCATAATAACTATAACTATTAGTAGGCCTGGGATTAATTAATAAACCTGATTGAAAAATGCTTGCTTGTCTATATTGCACCAACAAACTATTTTTCACACAGATTTAAACTCACCAATGGGGCATTTTTTTAAATCAGATATGGATGTTTTGTTAGTTTTTTATAAAATCCACACATGTGGAGGAAAAACATGCAATATACAAACAATCCCAAGATTGCTTTTTTCTTTCTGAATGTATAAACAGTCATATGAAAAAAAAGTTGTCCTTTGGCTTTAGCAGTTCTTACGTAGAAATTGCTTTTCTAAATATGGTAAATACAACAGATTTGACATTTAAAGTATGATGCTAATTAGTGACATTAGGCTGGATTATTAATAGGAATAGTTCAACAAATGGTCCTGTCTCATACAGGTACATATTTTACTAATGAAGCGTTATCAGGAGAATAATAGGAAGCATATATTAAAGGATAATACAAATTATACAAAAAGCTTAGAGAAATAAAGCGTGTTAGCAATAACAAACGCGATGTTGAAAAAACATTTGCAATATACTTTTAATATATAAGCTGAAATATTTCTAAATATTAATAAGATTTTGCTTGCCATATTTGCTTGTCTTTAGACAGTGTATTATCATTTCCTCAAAATTACCTGTTTCCTGCAACCCTTATTACCTTGACATTTTGTTTCAAAATACAAAGACTATATTAATGAAGGTTTTAAATGTGGTTTTGGGTCTAGACTGATTTGAAGTTGATTTCTCTTTCACAAAGCAGTCTAATGAGCTTCTCGCTTTCCTCGTTTGTTTTGGGTAGGGAAATTGTAATGGTGGATAGGCTGTTATGATTGTCTATGTTTCTGTGGAGGAGGACAAGAGGTCAAAGCCTCTAGCACTGTGTGTAGAAAGGGTTATGGGAGACAATGTTTACTGATCTTATTGTCATCATAAAACAAACACAATTAAAATTGAATTTCCTTAAACCTCCTTGTTTCAGCAGTGCACATTAACAGATGGGAGTGGAAAATGTTAGACTTAAGAGACAAATTCTCTCTTCAAAGCAATCACATAGGATACGACTGAGGATGTACTTTAGGGCAACATCTCAAACACTGGTTCCTTGTTTGACGCCATGGGAAAAAAATAAAAAAGTATAGTAAATAAGTAGATTTATATTTTTCTGAACCACAAGCTGTAAAGTACACAGGAGAATGTTTAAATTATTTATTTTAAAACAATAGTCTAAACTGGGGTGTATCAATTGTGCATGGAGGAGGACTGGAACTGGAACGGCAAGGGAAGGGATCAGATTTCTTGGGTTGTGGGTGTGTTGCGATCGTTTGAATTACCAGAGGGGGTGTTGCTGGGCGGACAGGTAGCACGGACCACAGTCTGCAGTGGACCGGATGCAGTCTTGGGTAGAGGAATCCAGTAGGCTCTTGTAAGGTTGGGAATGGCTTGAGCGGGAACCTGACGAAGCTTACACAGAGGAAATTAGAAGGAACACCAAGGGGTAATACTTGCAACTTGGAAGTAGGTATGGAGTAACTCGAGGCAAACAACAAAGAGACAAAAACTTCAACAGTAACTTAAAAATTTTTTTTTCTTTAAAGAAATCTGTAGAAATCTGTTATCTTGGACAGATGGGCAAGTGACTTCTCTCTCTTAAGATAAGATAGACTTTATTGATCCCGAAGGAAATTGTTTTGCCAGGGTTACAGAGTATCAAATAACAATTAACACGACACACTCATCTCACATACAACACAGTACAGTACACAATCAACATATAACAATAACTACACTACTATTTATTTGTGCAGGGAAGAGAGGAGATTGGTAGCCATAGACACAGTGGAAGGGAGAGAGACCTGTGGCAGAGGTGACAAGGGAGTTATGAGCATACTCAACCCACATGAGTTGTTGAGACCAGGAGGATGGATTCTGTGAAACCAGACAACGCAGAGCGGTCTACATCTCTTGATTCATGCGCTCTGTCTGCCCATTGGACTGAGGGTGGAAACCAGAGGAAAGACTGGGAGTGGCCCCCATCTGATTGTGCTGTAGGTACAGTTAGAAATCTCAAATTACTAAAACCTAAGCCACGTATCTTGAAAGAAATTTAAAACACTTAAATGAGCAAGCTTTTCTTCATGACTTGTTACATTCAAACTGGAATAGGGTCTCTCTTTTTTATAATGTAGACATCACCTGGCAGTATTTTCATGAAGGCTCTGCTCAAACAAAGACATGCAGCTTGGGCTAGGGCAAGAAAAAACCGTAGGAGGAGGAAATTGAGGAATAAATGTACCTCTTTAATTAAGAATGCAAAGTCAGACTATTTCCTAGACGAAATGACCAAAAATTTAAACGATCCAAAGAAATTTTGGAAAACACTTAAATCAGCAACTGAACAGGCGCCACTGAGTGACCTTCCGAATTTTGTTTGGAAAAAAGTAAAATGCTGTCTGATAAATTTGCAGTTTTAAATTATTTTAATGAGCATTTTATTTCTTTAGGCTCTCTATTTGATGATTTAAATTCAGAATGTAAATACTGATGAACTGTTTTTGAACAATGATTGGAACTCAAACACCTTTAACTTTCCCCCTATTTGTACAGACGAGGTTCTCAGAGAACTGAAAAATATAGACATCAGAAAATCGGCAGGCCCTGATAACCTGGATGCTTTTTTGTCTAAAGTTGGGTGCAGAGTTTATAGCTGAGACATTGTCTCATATTTTTTATCTAAGTCTAATCTGTCACAAATCCTTAGTGTCTGGAATTCAGCATTTGTTTTGCAGATCAATTAAAGATTTTTTAGATTCAAATTGTGTTTTACAAAATGTACAATCTGGTTTTAGAAAAAAACATAGCACTGTTACTGCCAATTTAAAGGTTTTTAATGATCTTACCCAGACTCTTGATAACAAAAATCATTCTGTTGCTTTGTTGATGATCTATCAAAGGCATTTGACACCGTAAACCACACACTTTTAATGAAATTCTGCACAAGATTGGGCTCTCACATCAAGCTACCATGTGGATAGCTGATGACTTTTTAAACAGAACCAAAACAGTTAAATTTGCTGGCTTCACGTTTTCTATTCTCACTATTTTAAATAGCGTGCCTCAAGGCGTAGGTCCTTGGTCCACTTTTTATCTCTATCTATATAAATAACCTGTGTGTCAATTTGTCAAATGTTTTTTATCACTTTTATTCAGATGATTTAATAATGTACTGCTACTCTATCGCTATCATTGGCAGTACAGCATTTGCAGTCTGCCTTCAATGTAGTCCAAACACGCTTACAAGCTTTAAAGTTGGTTTTGAATTTGGATAAGACAAAAGCAATGGTCTTTTCGCACACTAGAAAGCTACCAAATGCCCCTTTATTGCTTATCACTGCTTTAGGTACACAAATTGACTTTGTCAGTAATTATAAATATATTGGTTTTATTCTAGATAAAGAACTTTCTTTTAAAAATCACATAGCAAAGCTATTACGAAGATTGAAAATGAAGATGGGGTTTTATTATCGAAATGGATCACTTAAAGCCAGAAGTAAATTGGTAGCAGCGACATTCCTGCCACTTTTGGATTATGGAGATGTTTTATATATGAAGGCTTCGACTAAATGTCTTGAATCATTGAACACTGTGTATCATTCTGCCTTAAGATTTATAACTGGTAGTAGACGTCTTATTCATCATTGTGATTTGTATGCGAAAGTAGAATGGCCTCATTTAAGTGTACGGGGAAATAATTATTTGATGATCCTGATATATAAATCTCAGTGTGTTGGCTCCTACAGCGTGGAATCAACTCCAATCGGAACTCAAGATGTCAGAAATGATTTCATTGAACTTATTTCGAGCGGTTCTTAAAGATAGGCAACAAGATTCTATGAAACAATGTCAATGTTTTTAAATTGTTTTTACTGTTTTATACATATGTATATGTATGAATTGACTTTATTTTGTAACCAGGTTGCTGTGTATTGCAGACTTCTGCCCAGGTCCCTCTTGAAAATGAGATCCAGACCTTCATGGGGTTTTCTCTGGTTAAATAATGAAAATAAAATAAAAAAAATGGCTTCCTCCTCTGAGTGGCCTATTCAGCCACTTTTCACTACAAGACATGTTTCTCTTTAAATGATAACAATGTCTTACCAGCTTATCATCTTCATGTGGTGTTTGCCTTTTGTTCTTAGATCAGTTTGCAGATTTTAGACCAGAGCCTTATAATCTCAGAGGGTTTCAGGTGTGGCCTTGAAATAAATTCACAGGTGTGCCGCCAGTTAACTGACACGTGTCAATGAACCTTTTACACGTAACCATGACATTTCGTCTGGGCTATCGCTCATTGTTTTAGAAGATAGTAATCATTCTGTTTGGTAACGTGATTTTGAACACAGTAATAAATAAATCTCTGATATATTAGTCTGAATAATTCTCTTATTATTGTGGCATTTTTTAGAATAGAAATAATTTTAGTCATTCTAAAACAAAATAAGTTTTGATCGATTTCATTTTATTATTTTAATTTACTAATATTAAATTAATCAAATAAATGAATGATTCAAACTTTCATAAAGGTCTATGTATTTGCAGCCCACCATAAATCATGAGCAAAGGAGATAAGATGCTATTTCATTTGTATGTAACTCTTTTAGACACATCTTTGTGACTTAAACTATCTCAGATTTTATAATGATTGTGATAAACTTTACAGTTTAAACACTAAGAAGGAGCCCAACTTTAATCTTGAGAGCTAGGTTTTAATTTAGATCATTTCTTCTCTCCTCTTGTCTTACAAGAGATTGAAGATGGAGGGTTTGGTTGGCAAAAGCTAGTAAAGGTTTGTTTCTCTTTTCAGTGATCAAATGAGGTATAAAGTGCAGTTATTATTATTGTTAATGATTTCGTTGCTGAATAGAATATAAAGGGAGCCTACTCCCACAGTCTGTGAGTAGGCCAGTCCTTGGTTTATCCTGCTGCAGAAAGAAGCTTTGCACAATGAATAACTTAGAATTAACCAACGTCTAGCAAAAAATGGGCTGGTAGGTAAAATTCTGGGGAAAAAAAAACATCTGAGCTTCATGGACAAAACACATTAAATTTTATGTGTTCTCCCTCAACATGCTCCTGTGAATCGTCAAGCCAATAGGACGATGAATCCATTTTAGACATATTTTTGACGTATGTAGGGACGCTACAAAAAACGGATAAGCCTGAGCTCTTACGGATAAGATATTCGAGCTTGTTTGACCTTCATTGACATTCTTCTCCCTCTTCTTAGAAGAGTTTGTACAAGGGGTCACTTGGCTGTCAATCTCTGAAATGACACCTGACTGAGGCTTGGAGAAAAAATAAATACTTCTCATTTACAAACAAAAGCAAAGTTGGGTTCCATTCTCAATCACACAACTTGGCATGACCATGAAACTAAGAACATTTCAGATGCTTAGAGAGAAAAAAAACGCAACCCTTTCAGAGCATCAGGGTCATGTCTGTCAAGTCCATCTTTTTATGGCCAACCTTGGGGCGAAGGCCACGACTGGTAGCCCAAGAGAGTGCCTGAGAGTGACAGACAAAGACGAGACAGATGGAATGCAGAGACACAAAGGAACCTGTCGATGCAAATACAACAGCTCTCTGGTACCACTTTGACAACACCTCACCCTTCTTTGTGCACTCAGGGGACAACCAGTAGATTTCTCTCACTTTAATTCGCAGCCTTTCATTTTCCACACTACTGGAAACTGGACATTATCATCTGTTAATAGGTTTATGGCCCACTAAGGCCATTTCTATACAGGCAATTGAAAACAGGCTTTTTTTGTAAGTAGTGAAAATTCTTTACTTGTTGGTCTACCACTGAGCCACACCTGAAGATCATGTTAAATGACACTCATCAATCACCAGACTGTATTCATCACTTTGCTAGTAGCTATTCTAAGTTCCTCATGCTGAAACAAAGTATTATTTTACTTTAAAAATGCTCAATGACTATTTAGCCTAAAAGACAACATTTAATTTGTATTTTGTATGATTACCTCTGAAGTACATGACTTGGATCAAATGTTTTGGGTATTTTAGTCTTCTTGATGTAGTTTGATGGATTATTTGCCCATTCGTCCTGACGAATCTGTTGGGACTCATTTAGGTTTGAAGGCTACCTAGCTTTTATAATACATACCTTCTCAGCTTTAAGGGCTGTTCCAAATAACTGACGTTGTTTTGGATTACTCACACAAATGACCCAATAGCAGTTACATTTGTTTTAGTAAGTAAATTTTATTTATAAAGCCTGTTCAAAACAGGTAAATCTCTGACCAAAGTGCTGTAATGAAGAATAAAAATATATATATATAATTTTTAGAGCACCTACTAAGACTTGTCAAGCAATTCACTATTTTAAGAGCATCACACCTTGGAGACACACTTCCCACAATTTATATTCTATTTAAAAATAGCTTTTATTATTTAATTGCACGATAAATTTGCTAAAGTTCCTTTACCAGCTAAACTTCACCAGCTAAAATATAAAAGATAAAACGATAGTAGGTTCCATGCCTTCCTGCTCAAACTGAAGAGGGCAAGACCTTCTCAACTCATTATCATGGAAACATTTTACAGAAGACTCTAACTCTCTTACTCACCAGAATCAAGAATCAAGAATCAGTGTATTTATATAGCGCCAATTTACAACAGGTGTTGTCTCAAGGCACTTCACAGAAAATCAATTAAAATCAAAGATACATTCTAACAAATCAATTTGAGAAAGTTTCCAATCTAAGGAACCCCAGCAGATTGCATCGAGTCATTGACTTGCAGCATTCACTCCTCTGGAATCAGGAGGCAGAAAACCAACATCCAAACACCAACATCCTCATAACCCAGGCAAGGAGAATGGTGAGCTCCCACCTCCCCTCTTTAATCTTTCCCATCTCCACCTCCACCCACAACATGTTCGGAAACTAGAAATCTGCAGCACTATATTGCCATTAAGCCAAGGATTTGGCCAAGAAGGAAGTCATGGTCTCAACCCCTCACCCCTCCAATCCTAGACATGACACATTACTTGCACTACACCTTTTTGCAAAATTCCTTTTACATTACTTTGCAACATAACCTTTGCTGCTTTGCAATAACCCCGTTTCTGTGTGAATTGCAATCTCACCGTGTGTATGCGCAAATGAAATCAAAACTCTCTTCTTATCCAACTCCATAACTCCTTCAAAGGAAGCGGTGCACCTGCACCGTGCATGCTATTCAACATGCTCCAGATGCAGATGTTTGTGTACCACATGATGTGACGCTTGACACGGAGACAATAAGGAATATCAATCATAACAATATTATTAAATGGATTGCGTCCCATCAGTCAGAGTGAACTTTTTAAAGTAACCTAACATGATCACTAAACTAAGAGTTTTACTAGTCCATTCCTACCCTATTAAATCAGGCTAGCGGGTGTTGTTAAGCTAGCACGTTTGAGACTGTTTGCCACCAACTAAGCCCCAACAACTGAAATATGTCACAATGTGAAAAGGTTGGAATACCATACAATGCAAATCATGTAATTATTTTTTTATTTTATAAAAAAAAATAAAAAAAATAATTTTGCATTTGATGCCTTTAAAACAGTACTTCGGATGATAACTTAAAGTTAAAGGTATCATGGCAGGGCTTTAAGATCCAATGGACAAATCAACATAATAAAATAGCAAGACATCCTTCATCTACCCAATTACCTTTCAGGCCAAATTACAGGTTGTCAACAAAAAAAGGTCAAGGTTGTGTTACTGCTAGTGTCACCTTGTGAAGGCCTACTTGTCTAGCTGACGGTGCTACGTATCGACGTTCACTTCCTGTTGTTTCTCCGTGTGTCTGTTAGCGTCTGCTACCTCTTTGTGCTCTCTTCTTATTCCGAATTCTCTGTACTGAGACGTTTCTAAACATACCTTCCCGTCAATCACACATGTCTGTTGCTTGACTGAAGTTTATAGAAACCGTAATTGTTCTAAACTGACCTTTTTTTGTGTCCTGAGCACTCGCTTGCTTAGTTAGCTTAGCTTCTACCGCTACTATGGCTTCTCCCTCTGCTTCTCTCCTTTCCTGCTCTGTGTGTCAGATGTTTAGTTATTCCTCTGCCTCCTTTAGAGATAATGGTACGTGGATTAAATGTAGCATTTTTTTAGCTTTGGAGGCGAGGGTGTGGGAATTTGAAGCTCGGCTCCGTGCTGTTGAAACACCCGCAGATAGCCGAGGCCCATTAGCTAGCGTGGAGCCAACAAGAACAGGTTGCCCTAGTGATCCTCCAGCAGTTCCCATGCAGCTGGGAAACCAGCCTGGCTTGGTGACTGTACGCAGAAAGCATAGTCCCAGAAACCTGCCTTTGTCTCACAACCAACCTGTTAAGAATCAAGAATCAGTTTATTTGTATATAGCGCCAATTTACTACAGGTGTCGTCTCAAGGCACTTCACAGAAAATCAAATCAATAAAATCAAAGATATATCATAACAAATCAAATAAAAAAAGTTTCCAATCTAGGGAACCCCAGCAGATTGCATCGAGTCATTGACTCTACAGCAATCCCTCATACTGAGCATACATGTAGGGACAGTGGAGAGGAAAAACTCCCCTTTAACAGGAAGAAACCTCCAGCAGAACCAGGCTAAGTACAAGCAGCCATCTGCCAAGACTGACTGGGGGTTTGAAAAGACAGAAAACTAAATTAGAAGCACAGGATACTGAAGTAATAGAGTTTATAGCAGCAGTTGTACAGCGTCACTGGAAGCATCTCAGCCCATGTTTTCATCCAAGAAGCTGTCTCAGCTAACAGAACGCCAGACCAGGTGTGGCTACTATGGAGAGAAGAGCACTAAGAGAAAACAAAAGGTTAACAAGGTTGAAATAACGGTAACTAAGTAGATTGGACAAAGGAAGAAAGTAGCAGAGAGAGAAGTGGTCAGATTGTCCTCCAATAGTCTAAGCCTATAGCAGCATAACTATAGAAGAACTTAAATAACTTAACCCTATAGAGTGAGACATGAAGAAGGTAGAGCAAAGGAGAACTGTCTGTCAAGACTGAGTTCCTCCCCAACCGGATTAAAATAACAACTTCTGTCTTTTCAGAGTTCAAGAGCAGAAAGTTTCAAGTCATCCACATTTTTATGTTATCTAAACATGCCTGTAATCTACAAAACTGACTGGATTCATCAGGATTTATAGATAAATACAGTTGTGTATCATCAGCATAACAGTGTAAATTAACACCATGCTGTCTGATGATTTTACCAATAGGGAGCATGTACATAGTAAATAGAATTGTGCCAAGTACAGAACCCTGTGGTACTCCTAAAGTAAGATAAGATAAGATAAGATAGACTTTAATGATCCCGGAGGAAATTGTAAGTACCCTTACAATGCGGAACAGATTTGTCATTTAGATGAACAAACTGAGATCTATCAGACAAATACGATTTAAACCAGCCTAGTGCTTTTCCCTTGATCCCCACAGTGTGTTCGAGCCTTTTAATGAGGATATTGTTATTGACTGTGTCAAAATCAGCACTGAGATCTAACAGAACTAGAATACACACGAGCCCATTGTCTGAGGCCATGAGAATATCATTTGTAACATTAAGGGGAGCTGTCTCAGTGCTATGATGAGCTCTGAAACCTGCCATAAATTCTTCAAATAGGTCATCATTCCTCGAATGCTCTCACAGTTGATTAGCAACAATTTTTTCAAGGTTTCTGTATAAAAAAGGAAGATTAGATATGGGTCTGTAATTTATTAAGTCTTCCTGATCAAGAGAAGGTTTCTTAAGTAGGGGTTTTATTACAGCTACCTTAAGAGCCTCTGGTACATAACCATTCACTAATGACAAATTAATCATTTCCAAAATGGGGGTAATAATAATAGGAAATACTTCTTTAAACAATTTTGTCGGGATTGGATCCAACATACAAGTTGAAGTCTTAGATGAAGAAAATATTTTTGAAAACTCAGAAGGCTCAACTGGAACAAAACACTTCAAACAGAGATCAGGCTCCAGTGCCACATTCAGTACCTCATTGCTTACTGAGGTAGTAGTTATGTTTGGTAGGATGCCATCAATTTTATTGCCATCAGTTTTAATAGATTCAATTTTATCAATAACGAATTCCATAAAGTCATTACAACTAAGAGTTGGAGGACTGGGTGATATAACAGAGTTTTCATTTCTCGTAAGTTTAGCAACTGTATTAAAAAGAAACCTAGGATTGTTCTTATTCTCCTCTATTAGTAAAGTAAAATATGCAGATCTAGCTTGGCGCATGGTCCTTTTATACAGAAGCACGCTGTTTTTCCAGGATAAATAGGACTCCCCTAAAAGCGAAAACCGCCATTTCTTCTATAATTTCCTGGTTTTTCCCTTCAAGGTACGAAGTTCTGAATTAAAGCAGGGGAACAACCTCCTTTGAGAAATCACTTTCCTTTTTATGGGGGCTACGTTTTCTAATGTAAGCAATGAGGACATAATAGTATGAACAACTGCATCAATCTGTGTAGGGCATGAAATTAATTTGTTGCCCTCCACTGCGTTTCTCTGAATCACTGAAGAAATTAGAGGTGGAATGGATTCTTTGAAGGCTGTAACAGCATAGTCCGAAAGACACCTACTATAAAGACATTTTCTTTCAGATTTTAGGTACTTGGTGAAAAAGAACTCAAAAGTTATCCAAAAATGGTCAGAAAGGAGAGGGTTATGAGGCAGCACTATAACTTTTTCACACTCAATGCCATAAGTCAGCACAAGGTCTAAAGTGTGACCAAGAGAGTGAGTAGGTGTTTGGATTTTTTGAGTGAAGCCAATTGAGTCTAAAATGGCAGTAAAGGCTACATTTAGACCGTCATTTTTGGTGTCAACATGAATGTTAAAATCTCCCACTATAATGATTTCATTCGTGTTTAACACTATTTCAGATAAAAAATCTGAGATCTGATCTATAAATTCAGAGTAAGGACCTGATTAATTAATAAATCTGATTGAAAAATCCTTCCTACTCCTCCACCTCTCCCAGTACAGGGAGTTGATTCGTTGATACTAACATAATCCTCTTGCTGCAGCCAGGTTTCTGTGAGACAAAGCAAATCAATTTGATTATCAAGAACTAAATCATTAACTAATAAGGACTTTGAGGATAGAGATCTGATGTTCAATAAGCCTTACTTAATATTTGTACATTTTTGTTTCATCTGAGTTGTTTTTATCTTTATGAGATTTTCAGTATTAGCTCTTTTTAGATTGATCTTTAATCTGTTTGGTTTTGGCTGTGGGCAAGACACCGTCTCAATGGGATGTTGGGTAGGTAACTGTAGAGAAGCCGCAGAGAGGAGTTCTAAAATACAACTCTGCTTCCTGGTCTGGACCCTGGTTTGTCAGTAATTTGGGGAGTTATTAAATTCAACCATATTTCTAGAAAGAAGAGCGGCTCCGTCCAAAGTGGGATGGATGCCGTCTTTCCGGATCAGAACAGGTTTTCCCCAAAAGGTTTTCCAATTATCAATGTAACCCACACAGTTTTCTGGACACCACCTAGATAACCAACGGTTGAATGACAACATGCGACTAAACATGTCGTCACTGGTCCGATCAGGGAGGGGACCAGAGAAAACTAGAGAGTCCGACATTGTTTTTGCAAACTCACACACTGAAGCAACACTAATTTTAGTGATCTCCCATTGGCGTAACCGGGTGTCATTACCGCCAGCGTGAATAACAATTTTACTGTATTTACGATTATCCTTTGCCAGCAGTTTGAGGTATGAATTTATGTCGCCTGTTCTGGCCCCTGGCAAACATTTGACTATGGTTGCTGGTTTCTCTAAAGCAACGTTTCTGACTATGGAGCTGCCAATTACCAGAGTCTGTTTCTCAGTAGGTGTATCGCTGAGTGGGGAAAATCGGTTAGAAACGTTAACAGGTTGGTGGTGAGCCAAAGGCTGGGTTCTGGGACTATGCT